>JAYECN010594927.1:29782-55037 GCA_035222435.1 Microcambeva ribeirae | reverse complement strand
CTGCGTGTGCAGGGGGGTTGGACTAGATGATCTCTAGAGGTCCCTTCCAACCTTAAGCATTCTGTGATTCTATGAATATCCATATGATATTAATTAGTTACTTGGCCTACACTGTGCAGCAAATCTCCTCCTCCAGGATTTCTGAAACATTTCAGACCTCTGAACAAGCATCAAGTAACTGCCCCTTCCCAAGTCCCTCAAGCAATCCGCTTTTCACCCCGAGATTCACGTTCCCAAACCTTCCTTAGAGCTGTGCTCCCGTGAAGCCTTTGACCATAAGCCTCTAGGCATTAACAGGTTTGTACCACGTCCTGCGAAACACGTTGCTCTGATCCGCGCCGAAAATGAAATAGACCCAACTGGCTCCATGCTGGGGAAGTGTCCCGGGACGGGAGTCGGCCCATACTGGAATGCTCTCCCTGGGAGCAGAGGCTGGGCAAGGCCCCCGCGGTGCTCGTGCCGAGCTCCCACGGCGCGGGCAGCAGGACGGCGTGAGAGCCGGCCCGGCGGAGCCGCGAGGCCGCGCGCCAGCCTGGCCAGCCGGAGCAGCCCTCCGGCTTCACTGCTGCTGCGCTTTGTAAGCGAGTACCTTCAGAAGTCAAGACACGCGGGTGAAGAAGATAGAGAGGCAAGTGTAAAGCCACCGCAATTTTAATATAGAATTATTAGACCACCCTGGTATTTCTTCATGAGAAGGCTCAAAATAGAAATTCATTAGTGTAGCAGAGAAAGCGAGCACTTCCATGTGTTTTACTGTCATACACAGGGGTCAAGTTAATTTTGTTCTGGAAAGGGAAAGCCTGATTTTTAGTCATTTGTTTCCACTTACTCTAAAACAAAACAAGAACAAAACACAAACTCAGAGAAACATGGAGTATTTTTAAGGAAACAGTAAACAAGGCATATCCATAAGCAGTTCTATAACATGAGTACTCAGACCCTACAAGAAACAGATTCAGTTTGTAGGAAAGAACAGAGAAGATGCCTATTTAATATTGGTGCAGTCTTTGTCATCAACAACTGCCAGAAAATATTTTTCTCATTCAAGCATACATTCCATTTACAGAGAAAGCAAGAAAGAGGAGCCTATTTTATCCCTGCTCTGTGCCATATGCTAGATGAATATGATTATTGGCCACAATGTAGAAAGATGTGACTCGGTTCCTACAAGCTACAGTCACTCCCATGTTATCAGCTACACCTTGGAATTATTTATGAATCAGTAACAGAAAGGCTACTCATCTCTGCTTCACAATATTACATTTGCATTTTTTTTTCCCCTTTAAGCTCAATTTATCTCAGAGCATAAAATAGCATAAAGTCTCAAACAAGCTACCATGCACTCTGGGCAAATTTCTGTTGTAACTTAAGCCTCATGTCTATCAAGTTAGAACTACCTCTATGAAGTCTTTTGAAATGTTAGGATATGAAATTCTGTATTTGAGCCAACCGCTACAGCATTAAGTCACTCTGCTATAAAGGATGGATAGAATTTAGTCTGAAAGGGCAGTACAAAGTAGAAGATGGAAACAAGAAGCCAAGACATTATTTTCCTTTTTCCTCCCTTTTCCCCCCTTTTCTTTTTTTTCTGTTTTCCACTAGTCCCTTGCTTTTATTCTGACCCTGTAACAGTTAGATCTAGCTTCCTACTGTCATTAATTGTGGGTCTTCTTTTTTGGGGTAGGGGAGGAGGCATGAGAAAAATAAAGTATCGATGGGAAACAATTTCATCATGTAAAGCAATACTGATCGTCTGGCACAAACTGCATCAGAACTGAAGGTTCTTTCCTCCACACAACTTCTACCACAAGTCCTGCCCTGAAGCCCTACCCAGATATTTTCTCTATCCCAAACCTGTTCTGAAGACCTAATAAATTACTTAAGCGAGGTGCCTTCAAACAAGTTAGATTCGTCACCAGAGCCTAGTCCCACTTTAATCAATATATTGAAGTCTTTTTATGGATGTTCAAGTTCACAAAACTTCAATCAATTGGCAAAAATCAACTGTTTAGGTCAATAAGCTGCTGGACAGGACAGAAAACCTGAGAACACTTGGCAGGCATCTTACTTCCAAACAGCCACCTCTCAGAGGCAAGTTCCCAGAGCCCTCATCTCCTCCAGTGCACAGAAGCTGTTGTGTTTTTGTCATTCTCCTTTATTGAACAGAAACACTTTAAAAAGCACTCCAATACATATATATAAAATCCTCAAACATTTGCTTTTGACTTCAGTTTTACTTTTCTTGGGGGAAAGGAGAGAGAAGTCTGAAGCAGCACATAGAAGAGATCTAAACCGAACATCCTTCCTCTGTCTTGTAGCAACACCTGTCCATAGCAACCAGATTCAAACAGACAGAGAAATACTCTGATGAGAGCCACCCAAGTCTGATGCTAAATTCTGAAAGGTTAACATTGAAAACTTAAACCAAAGACAGCTCTTCATTACAACGGGTATGCCAAAATACTTGCAACTTATAGGCAAAAAAAAAAATTGACTATCTCATTAAGTTTTCAGTTCTGTGATATAGTACGTGCTTCTAATCCTTTGGCTGAATACTCTTTCCTCACTAGTATGAAAAATTTTCAATTTACATGCAGGACAACAAATTACTCTGACACATCTGCCTATGTATTCCAAGATTCAAAACACCCCTTCCATTCTAGGAAGCTCCCAATAAAGCTATTATCTCCACTCTTACACTCATCCACATGCCAGGAAGTGCCAGATACAGTGGCTCATACATGAATGGCTCATTCCTATTTCCACCTACAAATACTGAAGACTGTTTCAGCCACAGAATTTCTAGTTCTTTACTTAAGTTGCTTCCTGCGCCACCTCCAGAACTCATGCTACGCACATCTTACTACCAAAGCTCCACACCCTCCCCAGACACATTCACTCTATCTAGAAAACTTTTTCAAGATGCCACCATAGTCAATCCCAAATAACACTTGGGCTGTGAATTCCAGTCTTCTTGTAAGAACTACAAGAAGAGATGGACAACAGCAAAATTTAGCTGTTACAATTTAGCTCCATAGCACTGTGTTGTAAGGTGCCACAGAGACTTTTATTCTCCTTTCTAGGGATGATGATGAGGGCTTTTGAAAATACTTAACCAGATTTTGTTTATTAGACAAGAAAACTGGGTAATAATAATCATTTTAATGCCCAAGATATTTTTTACAAGGCCTGCCTGCTACTGAACATGGCAATTAAAACTCATGCACTACTTCAAATACAAGGATAAAAAGGTAACAAAAAACAGCTCAAGTCACTATGCTGATACATTTCCTCTTTGTGTGAAAGCCAAACCTCTCCCAAGCAGCTTCCGAAATTACTAAAGCCAGATTTAAATCAAGCTAGTACCATGCCAATAGATCAACAGAAAGTTTTCTCTACCTCCAAGCATTCAGTGGTTTCAATATCGTAACAAACTGTTAGGTCAGGATTCAGGAACTGTTAGAAGGGAACAGCACAGAGCAATTCAGAAGGGGCTGAGCAACTCACAAATCGAAAAAGCTACCAGCTCAGGCAGTAACTGCAGTGGCCTCAGTGCCACCAGTTGCTGATCTACTTTTGCAGGATATTATGGAAGCTACCCGGATTTGGCGTTTTCCTTAGCACACCAGTATCTAAGCTCCTACCCATGGATGCGGCTTGAGAGCAGCTGAAGTTCAAGCAGCTGCGCACTGCCAGCCCCCCAGCCCCCTACCGCGCGTGTGCGCTGGGGCTTTTTCACTCCCTTACTTGTCGGAAGTACCCAGCCCCCAGGGGTATGCCACAAAATCTGGCGTACGCGCAGACCTACGAGGTAGATGCATCATCAGATTTGTCTTCCTGATCAGGACCTTGAGCGGTCTCAGCACAAGGCTAGGCAAGTGGCAGCCGGCGCTGGCGAGGGGGAGCAGCCACGGCTGCAGACACGGATGGAAGAGGGCAGGGAGGCACCAGTGACAGCTCCAGCTGCAGGGAGCCACAGCCTGACTTGCAGCAGACCTGCTAAACCAGAGCTTCAGAGTCTCTGCTAATGGATCGATTAGCTCCTTGGAAGATCAAAGTGCAGGCAAAATTAAGCAAAAGAGAAGATCAACCTGAACACAGCGCTCTGGTTTTCAGAGCTTAGCACAGTAAGAGGTTAATGGAGGAAACATTTCCTTTGGATCGGTGAGCTTGCTGTAGACAGCTGATTTCACCATTTCCTCCGCACCGCCACTCTTCTCCTTTCTTGTTTGAAGCTAAAAAACAGGAAAGTACTTAGGAAGTCCCAGGAATTCCCAGGGGACCAGCGGGCGGATAACAGCGCAGGAAGCGCCCGCTTGTTTTCGTGACTCGGAGCAGGCGCGGGCAGCGCGGCGCGGGCAGGACGGGCGCTCCCGCGGCGCGCTGCTCCTCTCCGCGCAGGGCGCTGCTTGCCCGGGGGTTCTGGCCGGCACGAGCTTGGCGCAGCAGCCCCGCTCTGCTGGAAAGCCGACCTCAGCTCCTGCCCGGCAAAACCCGGGCTTCAGAGTTCGTCAGCGTGGACGCGCCCACCTGCAAGAGGTTGAACTACAGAACTTCTTGGCAGAAGGCGGCTCCCAGCCAGCAAGCTCCGGTTCCGCCAGAGCTGGCCCCTTTCAAGCGGGCCGGCCAGAAGGTGCTTTAAGCTCTGCCGCAGGAACACGCCAGGCAGCCCGTCCTCAAGCCTGCGGTCGGAGCCCGTGCAGGGCGAGGAGCCAGGGGTCACCTCTAACTAACGGGGCCGCTGAACGTCTCGGCTAGGCTGGACTTGCGCTGGCCGCAGGCTGCGCCCGCCGCAGGACGCAGCGGCCCCGAGGGGCCCAGGGGCGCCTGCTCCCCGTGCCAGCCCGCGGCTCCAGCCGGGCCACGTTACTCCGCGCTTGCCCTGGTAGCAGGAACACAAGCAGAGCCAGGCATGAGCCCCAGGCTCCCCCTCAGCCCCCCAGCCCTTTCTTTTCTTCTCTTTTTAGAGGAGAGAAAAAAAAAAAAAAAAAAAAAAAACACCAAAGTGCAGCAACTCAGGCCGAAGCTGCTTCCAGCTGCTCGCGCACTGGATGAGTCAGGGGCTCAGTGCTCACGAGCTAAACTCAACTCCAACCGACAGCCCAAGCGGGCAGAAAGTCCAAGAGGTCTCCAAGCAGCCCTTCAGAAAGCTAAACGACCCCCGGCGTCTCGGGCACACAGTGCCCAGCCAGACCAGAACGCACACTTCCACCAAGGAGGCTTCCCCAGCTCATTCACAGGGGCAGTCTGTGCCCCAGCCCCAGCACAACAGTCCTCCCCGCTCTTGCAAGGAGCCCCGGAGTACGTGAACAGCTCTTCACCTGCAGCACTGCCTTACTGCACAGAGGGAGAGGGAGGGAACAGCCTCCAAGCCAACAACTGCCACAAGAACATAGCAGTTTTAGCACAGACTAAATTTGCAAAGATTACTCATTTCATGTAACTGGACAGGAAACAAATTGTTGTTTTCTTTCCACCTCCAAAACAACAGTGAAAAGGGAAAAGCAAAATTACTTTTTTCCCCACCATGTAGTTCTCCTCTCTTCCTTGCACTTTTATAAAATAACCACTTGTACTATTCTAAGGAAAATAATTGAGATAGTAAGCAAGCTCTAAAGGAGCTGGGAGAAGCAAGTGGGTATGACAGGCTTCCTCTCATTAAATGGGACATAGATAAAGTATGCCTGCATTTTAGAGAGCAGCAATATAAAAACATTTGAGGGAATAACCTAGGCCAAGACATTAATTATAGAAGTTACTGTATAATAAGCACCTTGGTTTTAGTAGTTAGAAGACTGTGTGGAAATTCAGCAGTGAGAATTTCACATATGAATTTCACAATTTCAGATCGGATAACAGGCATCCAAAAGTTCTGTATCACAGCAATTTAAGGTCTTTAATTAGCTCCTTAGCAGAGAAAGGTGTTCCAACCAACAGTTTAAGAAAACAAATCTGAACTAGAAGACAAAACTGAGCAGAGCCAGCTGCTCTTGCTGACTTGAATCAAACGAACTCAACAGTAAAGCATTATTTTTAGAAGAAATGAGAAAGCAGTTACTATCCACAAGAAAAGAGAAAGAGAATATCACGCTTCTGGCAGCATGCTAAGACAATTGGTGCTTTTTTTTTTTTTTTTTTTTTATACCAGACTATGAAATCATTTCATGTTGGAATACTTAAATAAGATTGGTAACAGTCTTTGAACATTAGAAATAAATGAAAACATACAAAAGGAAAACCACTCTACTGGAGCCATTACAGCAGAAATCCATAGTGATATCCCTTCCTTCAGTAAGTTCAGATCCTTCCCTTGCAAGCTTTCAAAGCACACCAAAACCTTTTAATATATTACTAACCTTACCAGTCATTATGTCAAACATAAAATATTAAAACACCATTTAATTGCACTCTAAAATCCTCATGAAAATCTAAAATTTAATGGCAAGTTGATAATTTCAAGACAGCACTAATAATGCAAGATTTTCACCCTTTCAATAAACACTACAATTACCAACCTCTATTTTACTTTTACCAGAGATACCTGCCCTTTGCATAAAGCCAAGCAATACAATGTCAGATAACAAAGCCAAGTCATACAGATTTTTCTGTTGAGACTAGTCTTTACTACAAGAGCAAAACTCAAAAGGACATACTTGGGAGAGTGTGTCAAGACTCAGCATTTTTTTTTTTTTCCCCCCTGTGCAGCTAATGCCTAGAGCACGTCTACTGCAACCTCCAAAGAGAGGTTCACTGAAAAAGAAGCACCATTTTATTAAATACAGGTAGCTGCATTTCTACCTGACTGTTCTGTATTTCTTTGAAAGTATGTCCACATTAGAAATATGTATATTAAGGTATATCAGAAAAGAGCACCAGTATAAGAGCATTCTGTTATAGCTACATCATTAATTGGACACCCGTAGCTAATATAGAAAGTTGCAATTTAACAGATGTATAAGAATAGGGATCACAGGAGGAGAAAGATAGAAGACTGTAGAAATTGGAGTGGAAATACAGTTATTATGTATCAGCCTATAAATTCATTCCTTGTCAGGAACAGCTCAACAAATAAAAGCCAAAATAGATTGAGAGTTTTTACCAAGGACTGTAGGTGCTGGATCACAACTGTTAATGCTTCAAACTTCTGGTTACTGCTTGACAGGAATTTCTTCAGCTGCAGGATGATTCCACTTTGGTTCTCGCATTTTGTTTTATATTGTGTCAACTCGGCTGATTTTGTCCCCTGTGAATGCACATCTGTGGAGCTCTGTGTCTGTACGCATGAGTTTTTAGGACTCCGCTGCTTACCCTTGTCAACTGGAAAAAAGGGAAGGGGAAAAAGTTTAGTTTTCATTTTTTGTTGGCGTTACACAAAGCTTAGGTGTACAAGAGAAAGTAGTTATTAACTCTTCTTGAAATACTGAAAAGGTTATTTCAACTGTACTGTAGAGCAAACATCTACTAGCCTGCACGATAACTTCAGAAATGAAGTGTGAAGCATTACATATAAAATCTTGCATGCATTCTTTAATTTACTTGTCAACACACATTTGGGCATACCCTATACTGTGCTTTGAATTGATATTGCCATTAAATGCAAGTTTGTCATTCTCGCTATAATGATGACCAAGTCTAGTGACATATTTCTATCCTAAGAGTCAATGACTTGGGCTTGTGACACGGATTTCGTATTTTCTGCCCTCTAGTGCATTACTGAATAGGAAAGTGTTCTCCCTATATTTACTCAATCTGCTTTTCCTTTCAAATTTGCCTTGCAAGAACTCCACTCTCTTCAGCTCCTGCTTGAGTTCTACTAACCACAGGTCTTTAAGCATTTTTTTGATGTCAGCAGTTTTTGTCACAAAGATGATAGTTTAGAAAACTCTCTAAATTGTATTTCAGGCTTGCCTGTCATAGTCCAATAATTACATAGTTTATGTAATACTCCTAGCTATGTTGCAACCTCAATCACTTCACAGTACTCAATCATGTCATGTCAGAAGAAACCACATTACAAAATCCAACATTTGACTCGTAAACACCAGAGATACCAGGTTTCTCCACTGCCTTCACTTCAGTTGGAGAACTGCTCACAGATAGGGCTAGTCTCCTTTTTGATCACACAGAACAAACGCTTTCGTAATAAAAGACTGATGCAATATATAAATATCCCTAGGCAGCTTAATGAAAACACCTGAGCAGATTACTTTGTAGTTTCAACTTAACAAGATTTCTTCAAAATAAAGTGGAGAAAATAGACGTAGGATTTGAGGAAAAAAAGAAGCACATGGAAAAAAAATGGGGGACAAATGAATGAACTAGCATTAATCATTGATAAATCCTTTCCCAAGCCTCAAATATCTTACATGAAGACTGTAAAATTGCTGGAATATTCCCAGCAGGTTAAGGTCTATTCGCACAACTCAGAATATTAATAATAATAATAAATGCTTTGATTCTCAGCTAATGTTAATCTGACACATCAGCCACTGCGGTAATACATCGGTCTTGCATGGCTTTGTGTTGTTTTCAAAGCATTTGAAGTTAAGTTCCTGTTTAAAAAAAAATGATCTATGCCATCTACACCTATTATGCTGAGCCAGGTATGAAGTGCATTCTCATCCTACTAATTTTCCAAGCAAATCCCTCCCTCCTAGTTAGAGGAACATCAGCATCCTGGTTTATCATGTTTGGATGCTCCTGCATTCTTGGGGATTTCACCACATATCTGTGCAGGAGATGGTGCCTGTTAAGGACGTATTTTCAATTAAAAACATACTGTCTCGCCACGTAGTAGAAGAACTGCTCAAGGTAAGCTAACATGGTAACCCACGATAGAAATCAAAGTTCATATCTGCATAGGAAATGGAGATCAAGCCTGTCTGACAGTTCCAGTTACCTTGTTTTTATCACCTTTTTAATTAATCTGAGGACTTCCCTTGCAATGCAGGCATTCTGAGGTCCTCTGACTTGGACCTCAAAATGAGCAATACAGGTCAGGTTTCAGAGCTATCATGGTACATTCCCAGCAAACTTATGGAGGACACTGTCTATTGCCCCAGCTGCCTCCTCAAAGTCCTTCAAATTTTAAGAGACACTAATCAAGAAAAGAGGAATAAGACTACAGAGGGAATTCCCTAGCCTACTGGTTCATATATTCCTCCTCTCTCATATATTCCACCTCCCTCTCTGAATGCTCCACCACAAGTGACAAATTACAGCACTATTCTTGACTTAAAGGTGCTCGTTAAATTCAAGCGATCAAGATGCTGATCAATGTAGCTGTTTCATTAGCTATATGAAAAAGACTTTGACATCCATTTGTTATGGCCCTCGACAGATAGCGACAAAGGGTTACAGGCAATTTTTGTTCTGAGAAAAATGACATCAGACACTTCCCTAATGAATTTATACTTCATTACACACATCACACTGACACCACAGCTAACTGTAAATAACACAAGTTATTTGTTAATCAAGGTGTCCAGGCTGCCAAATCTTTTCCTAGAAGTTAATTCCAACACACATCCAAGCCAACACCAGATTCCAGTCTAAATAAAGCTCAAGAAAAGATACGCACAGAAAGAATTCCCTTCTCTGGATAGGTTTATCGCAGACACATGCCATAGCCCACCACTTGAAGCATTAAAAAGCACTACTCTGCTGGCATGAGCCCCCTGTAGCACGCACTGCCTCTGCAGATTAGCACCAGCAACACTGCTATGCTTATTCACAACCTATGCACCTCTGGGCAACAACAGGTGAGGTTTCCAGATTGGTACAGGAGACGTGCTATGATGTCCAAACAAAAGCCATGCTTTCATTAAAGCAGAGGAATTAACTTCCAGTGTAACACTTTGATGATGGGCTCCAAAGACTATCAGTTAGGCAAAGCAAGAGCTTGGATTTTTTTTTTTTTTTTTTTTTTTTTTTTTTAAAAAAAAAGCTTGCCACCTTTATACAGTCAGTCTCGTAAAGCATGATTTCCTCAGGCTAGAAATGCAAGCACTGCATTGCAGTAGCCCAACAGAATCATCATATAAAGTGTTTTTTTTCTATTGATACAAGGAAGAATAAATAGCAGTAACTCAGTAACGAGGGGACCTTTTGAACACAAAGTCATTGCCTGAAGGTTTGATGCTTTACTGGCAAAAAGAATATCCCATGACCTTGGGAAAGGGCAAGGACTGCTTCCCCTGTCTCTGAGATCACTATGCAGATGGCAGCTGCCATAAAACAGAATCTTGTTCTTTACATCTCTATCATACCCATCCCAAGATCTTCTGCGAAGGGAATCATTTCACATGCAGTTTCTTTAGTTAATAAATGTTCAGAAGGAAACAGAGCCATTGTTACACAGGGTACATTCCACAGTCAATTTTAAGCACTCAGGCACCACAGTGCTTCCCATGGGTACCTCCCCGGCCAGCTGCCTGAGCTTGCCTGCTGCGAGCCCCACTGCCCTGGGCACCAGCGCTGGGTGAGCCGGAGAAGAGTCCATCGCCCACGTGGTGATCTGCAGAACCAAACCAAGGTCTCTATTTGCTTACCATGTAATAGCAAGCTCTGCAGGGCAATAATTTCTAGCAAAGGCAGGCAATTCCATTAGAAAAAGATTAAATTTATAATATGTTCCTTAAAAACGCTCCAAACAGCCTAAACACAACACCTGAAGCACAAGTAGGAACAACCTCATCTCTTCACGCCCACCCTCCCCCAGTTTTGCAGACACCATTATCTTACCCCTAAGCACCTTCTTTTCATGTTCCTCAGCCAAGTGCTTTTCAGAGAAAACTTCCTGATCAACATTTACTCTTGCAGGAAATTGCAGGCTGGTAAAAACTTTCCGACTGTCTTCCATTTTATGGAAAGCCTTGTCTACGCACATTAAATTGGTGCTCACTTCTTTAATCAGTAAGAAGAGATCAGCCTGAGTGTTTAATCGAGCTTCCATTTCTTCCCTTATTCGCTGGATTTCCTCAAGCACAGCTCTTATGTGCAGGTGACTGGATACCATCTCTGCTTTCAGATCTTCCTTCACCTGCTGCTGGCTCCTCTGCATTGCCAGCACCGCTCTGATCTCCTTTTGAGAGGTTTCCACGTCACGCTTCAGCTCCTTCTGCCCGGCTTCCATGGCCACCTGGCTAGCCTGGACTTCCGCCAACAGCGTCGCCAGGCTCTCCATCCCGGCCCCACCGGCGTCGCCTCTCCTGGGGTCACAGCTTCCAAGCAGCCATGGATATTTGGAAATCTCTTGGCTCACAAGACAGCAACAGAGCTAGCACATGGCTGTTGGTATAGTATGCCCTACCTCGACTCACAGGCAGCTTCAGTTACAGTACTAGGTCAGATGAAGGTACTAAAAAGGTACCTTAAAATAAATACTAAATTAAATACCTTAAAGCAGGAGCAGGGCTGCAGAGCCAGAGCTCCATCTGAGGACTCAGGCAGAGCACTAGTCAGGTTAATTGCCAGATTGGGCCACACCTGAATTTTTAGAAATCTTTTGCTGACATCATTGCCTGTGGGATGTCACCCGGAAGGCCACTCCCAGTCATCTGATCTGCATCAATCCAAGAGTGCCTGGCCATCAGTAACCATGTTTGCTGCAAAACAGCCTGCAAGAACCGAGCAGCCCTTCCTGTCCAACACAAAGGCTCTGAGGCATCCAAGAGGTCTGCAGGAGCCAAGAGTCAAACAGTTCAGCATTACTTAGTTCAACCGTATATTCAAAGAGGTGGTTCTGCTCCCACCCTTCCACTGTTTGCCATCAGAGTTCACGAGTATGTCCAAATAAATGAGTACATACTCGGCCATTCTTCCCTCCCCTCCTCATGAATGCAGCTCTTGGTGTCCATTTAGCCACCTCTGAAGGAAGCCAGACCCTGAGGAAGCCTTGTAGCTCACTAACGATGCACGGTTATCAGAGCAACTCATCAATGCAACTTGTTGGTAAGTTTAGGAGTCTCTTACAAATACCAGGTCTGACTTAACCTTTTTTCATAGAAGCCAAGGCTTCCCGCTTTTAAGTACTAAGCAAGCAGATTTCATAGCAGTTGATACAGACTCCATGTCAAAGCACATACAGGAAGGCATCACGCCAGGCTACTACTCGTTCTGTAACACAGCAGTTTACTTAAGTAACTGAATGCAGACTGGGGAGGAGGGGATGGGAGTCCTCACCTGCAGGACCCATCCCCCAGCCCTACATTCATACAGATAACTTGACACTGAAGCCCAGAGTAATGCCCAGGGTGCAGAGGAAGCCCAAGTATCACAGATGCTGGAGCTCACAAGAGCTGTGACACCACCTTGGCACTGTGATGGCTCCAGGACACTTTCGGGGTTCACAAGGACCCCACAAACACCCCAGAGAAGTTGGACTGTCCATCCAAAGCTGCAGTAACCCACTCCGTGCTCTTCCCAGGTGCGAAGCCTTGCAGAGAACACTGGTAGCCCAGCGGGCACAGACACAGGATTTTCCGCTCACCACAAGGTTACTGCATGGGGACAATGGGCCAGTTTGGAGCGTCCCATTTCTGGAAATAAGTTACTATCCACTTTCCAGCCCAGGCACATTAAGGGGGCCAGTAAGCACTAGGTTGTTCCTAGCACAGCTATAGGTTGCAGGTGTAGTTTGCTCCCCTCAACCCCCAACCCCCTTTCTAGATGCATAGATATCCTGCAGGCCCTTAAGCATCCATAATGACACACAAATATCAAATGAGGATGAGAACACAAAATAAATTACGAGAAGCAAACTGAAATTTGAATCCAGAGATGATCTTTGACAAAAGGGATTAAAAGCAGATAGAAAGAGCCATCGTGGAGGCTGGCAGGACATCAGAGCCCCAAGACGCCCTCTAACACTAGTTCAGCTCAGCAGTGCACACTGTGCTCTGTTTCCTGAGAGAGGAACAGGCTCCCCCAGATGGTGGCTCAGAGCAGAGCCTTAACTGACACAGTGGGAGCCTCAAAAAACTAATCTGACAAAAGCTCAAGTGACTAAATTCAGGGCTTTTTCTTTCCTGATCACCACCACCAGCTTGAAAGATGATAAGCCCTTGTCACATGTAAAAGCCCCCACCTCAATCGCACAGTGCTCTCCAGTACACTGTAATGCATCGTGACAACTCCCCTTCTTGGAAACCAGCCCATTTAAGTGAAAACGCTAACTTCATCCACAACAACATCCACCTTGTCCACATTCTCTCCTCAGAAATAAAGAAATCTGATCCCTAAGGATGATTTGGTGATTTATGAACATCACCCTCCGCATGCAACTTCTAGACAGGCGTACTTTACTTTTCTCCGCTTGGTGAAACATCCTTCAAACAAGCCTGAACTGAATTGGTAGGTACTTTGCATTACATAGCAAATGGGAAGGCTACAGAGCTTGCTGGTGCTTTGAATTTTACAACCAGTCTCTCCACAAGAATATTCTGTAACTAATGATATACGAGATGGTGTTGAGCAATATGCAAGCTTCTCGACTTGGAATTTATAATCTCCCTCAGAATACCAATTTCTGCTGCTGAAAAGTCAGCTTCTCTTCCAGCTAAACTGCCTCTGTCCTTAATGCATTTCAAGTAACTTAATGTTGTCTTCTACTTATAGAGGGAAGGAGAGAAAAAAAAGAGCTTTTCATAATAAAAAACTCAAAATCCTCTATATAACTAGCCAGACACCAAAATTTACCCCTCAAGTCACAGGAGTGAAATCTATGAGTTAAAACATCTTTAAAATGCATGAAGCACAGTTTTGATATGAATACAAAAACTCACTAAACCACACTAACAACTATATTGAACTATGTTTATTAATGCAGCACACTAAATTTTTAAAAGAACGTTTACATTAAGCTTAGAATGTATCATACAAAAACATCTATTACTTCCACCTTCAGAGTGGTTTCATCTTCTGCTGATTAGATTGTGCAACCCTGAGGGGGGTCAGGCTTGATGCAAGCAGCTGGGTATTTTCGTTTCCCAAACATGAAAAAGAAAGCATCAAGTTGTTGCATTTATTTAGGTTTTCCCTTGTCTCAAAAGTCTGTTTTACTTTTTTTTTAAAGCTTAAAAAAAAAAAAAAAAAAAAAAAAAAAAAGAGTTGGATTTTCCAGGGTTAGGTTGGCAAAAAGTTTGAAAGTTAAGAGTAAACTAAATTAACATCAAATTACTAAATTAAACATCAAAAGAGAATAAGGACTAAAAAAGGGCTGTATGTGTAAAATAGGAAGAAAATCTGGCTAGCTTTAAATTGCAACTCAAACTTCTTCCAGAATTCTTCTCAGCTGCAAATCTAATAAGTAGTTTCAAACAAACAGCAAAAGCAGCCACTGAACACAATGTTAAATAAGCCAAGTCTATAGGGGGTTTGGAAGGCTAGATACTTCGGAGAAATCTCTTCCAACCCCACTAGTAGAGAGCTCCATAGTTTGGTCAACTGCATTTAACACCAAGGATCAAAAGGAAAAGTAGCTTTGGCTGCTACTAAAAGGCTGAAGCTCAAGCTAAGACATCACTTTGGTCTCCCCCTTAATTTCCTAAGGGAAAGTTTTAAACATTCACCTGCCTACAACTTGGGAAATAGTCAACATTTGCCTTCTGTACTTTTCAGAGTCCAGTGCCCTTAAGGTAGCATCTGTATGTACAGACTCCTGAAAAAAATATGTATTCCTTCTAAGCAGTATCTCAGTACCGCATATGATACAGTATATAAACCACTGCAGACAGCCCTAACACGCTCTGTTCATGCTTCGAGGGAACCAAACATGAGCCAATTCTTGCTCACAACAAAACAGCTTTGCATTTCAGTGTTGTGCTGCCTAACACACACCAACTTCTGAAGAAGGTGGCGTATCTTAGCAGGGTTTTCCAACTACTTATTTAGCAGGTCCGGATTCAAGAAGCTGGAAGACGAGAAGCATTTCTCATCTTGCAGCTCGCCCCCCGACAGGTTCGTAGGGTGAAATTTAAGACAACAACTAAGTGCTTGGAGTGCAGAGCTGCAGCTCTCCCGCTCCTTTACTCTCGCTGTGGCCTCCTGGGTATCACTTTAAGGTCAGGTGCTGGCCTCTGCCTGGGGGTATCAGGTTCTGTATCTTAGTTGTCACCAAATCCATTTCAAATTGTCCTGAACAAAAATAAAGACAAGAGGAAGGAAACTTAAAAAGGTCACAGTAGCTGAACAAAATTTAAATGTAGGAAGGTAAAACTTGGCCTAGATGCTTAACTGATTCAGCAGAATTAAAACCTACACAGCAGAAATCCCTCGGCCTTTCTCCACAGAGCCAAAAAGACTTTTTTTTTTTTTAAAAAAAAAAAAAAAAAAAATACTGGCACAGTCCTGGGCATGGTGGGCCAAGTCATCAATCACGCTTTATCTGATGCGCTCACTTTTGAGTGCTATTTAAAAAACTGTCTTTGTCCTTACAGGTCAACTTATCTTTTGACTTAGAGTATCAAGAAAACATTTCAGATTTATTATTTTTGCACGTTTCCAACCACAGAACTGGATTCTCTCCTCACTCACGTGACAGGGCAAAAGGAAGAGGCATCTCACAGATGCATTGCTGCACACAGTCCTAGGCCTATTCAGTGTTTCCACCGCACGCCCGACAAGCGTCTCGCCACGCGGCCCGCGTGCGGTTTCGTGCTGGCGGGGGGCAAGTCTCTCCTGAAGCAGAGCCTCTTAGCATGTCAGACGCTTCACTGCCCGTTACAAGGATGATCACTAGGTAGGGAATCAAATGTTTTTGCATCACAGCAGAGTCCTGCGCCCTAAAGCTGTTACCTAAAGCCTGTAGGATACAGCATACAGCTTATTGTCTTCCGGTCTGTTGACACAACAACGGCCATGAAACGAGGGTGTCGTTTCATTTTAACATATTTCACATGGTAACAGAGATGAAAGAGGAAACTTAGAGAAATTAGACAGACTAAACCAAGAGATAACAAACAAGGTCTGTTCTCCCCCTCTCAAATCCACGTCTTGAACTGAGTTTCTGCGTAACCTCTGCCAAAAGTTCAAGTTCCAGGGATTCCTTGATTCATTCTGAGCTTTTAAAGACAAACTTGGCCTACCCCTCGCCAAATAATCTGAAACACACTTGGTCTTCAAGGTTCTTTGATGATAGCCCATAGTACGTGGCAAACCTGCTGCGCTAGAGCATGACGGTCCAGACTTCTTCCGTCTGGTTATAAACACGTTCCTGCCGTCATCTTGCAAGGCGGAAAATTCCCCCTGCAATCAGGAGCTGCCGAAGGCAACCACAATAACAGCAAGGCAAGTGTGACACAGCACTAAGGTTCCTAGATAAGCCTCAGACCGTGTTATCTGTCCTGTTTCTACCCCACTAGACTTTCACCCACATTCAGCCTTTCAAACAGGTCACTTCATGTACATCTCTATTAACCAGCCATTAATGACCTCAGTATTTCCCAACTGGAAACTTGCCTCCTTCCAAGTGATTTACACTGATGTGTCTCGGTTTCCCTTAGGTATCACATGTCCTATAGAAAGCAGCGCTTGAGCCTGTACAACTGTTTTATGGCATTGACAAGTGTAATACTGATTTCCTCCCAGGACACAGCACTTACTCCCCCCTTAAAAAGGGGCACCAGCACAATGTAAAGTTTAGTTTGGCCCCAATTTAATATGTTGTTGTTCAACTGATTACGCGTACCAAATCTTGCTCTTGCATTTGCTACTGTTTATGATTAATCTTTGAAGTGCAATTACGACTACTGCTTAACGTTTTACAACTTGCATTAACCTTATGCTGAAGCTTTGCAAGGAGCTAAATTATGTTATTTATCAAGGTATCTAAGCTAAACTGAGAAAATGCATCACCTTCCAAAGTACTGCCGTCTCCCAAAATAAAAACACAAGGAGTATTACCTCACTCAACTCAGTGCTGCAAATTCAGGACCTACCAGCCTACACATTTTTTAAAGAACAAATTTTGGAGGACAAATAGCATAAGGGCACCCCTGAACTGTGCCCTATGCTCTCTACTGGTGTTGCACGTTTCTTAGTCATTGCACGAGCAGCTGCTTCGTTTTTGCTCTTCATGTGACCAAAGCCATTATTTGGTGAAAAGATATCAAAAGGTCACATATTTTGTCAGTGTTTCACTACTAGGGTTGAGAAAGTTAAGTGAAAATGGCAACAAAGAATAAAAGTTCCATATAACAATCTTCATATTTTTGTAGCAGATTAGGAAATGTTACAGTCTTCTAGAGATCAGCTTTACAAGTCTTTCCAAAATTTGAAGTATTTGGCATTTGAGCCTGGGTATTCCTTTAAGTGTGTAATTAACCCATCTGACAGACATCTGCCTGTTAAATGCGTACTGCAAATGCAAACCTGACTAATAGTCTGAAATTTCAACCTTATGCTCATAACCTGTTGACCTTACATGCCATAGCCCCATCTTCCAGAGAGGAAAAAACACGAGTAGCATTTTGAACCCGTAATATACCGAGTGATTCAGTCTTAATACTGCATTTATAATTATTCAGTCAACAAGTTTACTGGTACTGCAACATCTAATTAGAATGAAAATTGATTTTCATCTAAACAGTAGATTCCAAACATGAACTCTACAGCAAACAAAAATGAATAAGCTGAACATACATTCAGAGATGACTGAAATAAAAAAGGAAAATGGTGTGCAATTTGCAGAAGACAGCTCTAACATTTATCAGCTAGACTATCAGTGGGTTTGGCTTGTGCTAGTTACTTAAAAAAATTACCAAGAGCAATACTGACGCTTGATGACTTAGCACGTCCCAAATTATGACAGTCTAAAGGCATGCTAGTTGACCACAGTGCTGAATACCACTGTCTGCAAGAAAAAAGGGAGGAGAGATGGCAGACCTGGCTTGCCATGCTAGCAATGCAATGCCTGAAGCACAGGCATTTAGCATGGCTGTATGTACACACACGAACCAGCTCATCATTCACTTAAAGTAGAGAGCGCCAGCCATCTAAATACATTTTCAGTACAGGTGTGGCTCTTGGTAGGCCAAGGGACATTTAAAGTAGTTTTTCTTTTTTTTCCTCCTGTAAACCTTGTTAGAGTCACAGCTATGCTTTGGCAACCCCACAGGGCACCTCTGCTCAGGACCAGACTGGTCTTCCTTGCTCGTCTCTGCTCCTGTCCCCTCCCTCCTCTCTCTCCACTCCTACCTCTCACACATGAAGTTGCTCCTTGTTATGCAGTGCCCTCTGCTGCTTTATCACAAGTAGATGACAGGGCATATTTTTATCCTTCCTTCCACAACTTGTGTTTATAAAGTCAGGCCCAAGTCAATTGAGTGCAGGAATCCAACCATGACACTCACGGCAAGTGCAAGCCCTTGCCAGACCCCATTAACTGCCTCCCTGATACAGCTCCTGACCCCTTTCCCAGCTCTTCACCCTTCTCTAACTCTACTCAGAGCTGCTGCATGGCTTGCAGATTTCCCTGTTTGCAGATGGGTAGTGAGAGACCCTCACACCTCGGAAAAGACAGGGAAGGGAGGGTTGGCACAGAAAGACACCCACCAAGTGCATGAGCTGTGTGACGGTGGGGAAGAAACTCAAATACCTGAGTGCAAAATGATGCAGACCACCACTTTCATCAGCTCTCCAGGATTTTTGCAGATCCCAGCTCCCACTTGCAACAAGGAAGGAAAGGGGCAAGGCACAGCCAGAAAGGGAAGAGCAACAGTTAAGCTTCTTCCTCCTATAATATTTTGTACTTGGCTGTCACGCTCAGTAACACACACTCAGGGCTGCAAGCAGCCTTCAAAAGTCATCTACATCAATCCCTTTGAGACAAGGTCAACACTATTTAGACAAATTTCTGTCAAGTCTCATTTAATTTGTTCTTAAAAATCCTCTCAGAGGGATTCCTGGGCAAGTTCAATCCAACACTTCTCTTCCTGGCCATCGCTGGGTAACACTGCCAATGAATAATTCAGGCCTTTAACATTCAGAATCCACTTTTGATTCAGCAGGAACATGCAAAACAGTAACAAATGCCCAGTCTTCAGAAACACTGGTGAACAAGTCTCTGAGGAACCCCGGGTCCAGCAGGAGAGCCCCAGCAGCCAAGCTGAACTGTGCATCAGTACATATATACTGGTAATACTGATATATGACATATATACTGATATATGATGTATATGCAACCCTGTTCAACCTAAAGGGGCAAGTACTTAGGCAAGAAAGAGCCCTCAATGAAGCAAGAATAGAGGCTACTCATCTCAGCTACTACTTCTGATCCAGTCTCTGCTGTCCTCACATAACCCATTTATCGCTTGCATATCAACACGGCTTTCAGCACATTTCCTTCAGATCCCAGATCACATCCACCCATATTTGGCCTATCTACTAAACTGTTTAACAGTCACCATTTAGCAATCCATCCCCCACAGAGGCACTTCATTACGCCTTTTCTTCCAGATCAAGCCTCATCTGATTAGATCACTGCTTTTAGAGCCACATTTTTTTCCATGCAGATACCAACAGGATAGCAAAGAAGTCTCTGTTCTGTTTTCACATAAGCAGAATAGTCTCCTATATTCTTAAAGGTTAATTGTACTCTGCACTGCCAAAAAAAAAAAAAAAAAAAAAAAAAAGACAATTCAAAAAGATTCTCACAGCATTTACAACTAAACCTTTAAGTTTAAAGGCCACCATCTACTTACACACTATGGAGTCTCACACTGTTGCAGTAAGACAGGCTGGAGAGAGAATTCAAGACCAGCTTTGTCTTGTTATTGAATCATTTGATCTCAATTACATCATTGTGCCAGCCACTGAGTTCATGTGGCAACTCTTCCTCCACAAGAAGCGAGTGTTCTGCCAGTTCTCTGGTCATATCTGTTCAGTGCTGAGTCCACGAGTCTGGCTGTTTGTCACCTGTTTTCCTAAATTGTTCAAGATTCTTTCAGAATAAGGGTCTACATAAGGCACCGCAGTTTGCGGGGAATAATCTTTCCTTGAGAACAGGTGTACAGAGAGACCTATAAGATACTACTATGATCACAATACTAGAACATTTATAACATGATTTGGTCACACAGTAGGACAGAAGGGGTTTTGTTTAAACTCTGAAGCTATTTGTTCAATCACAGTAGCATGAGCTGATGCTACATGACTGTAACAAATGTCACTAGGTTTAAGCAAGGCACTGAAAGGCTGCCTAAAGGATATTGTGGAAGGAAGAAAACCAGCAAGAATTTAAAGAGCCTCCAGAGCCTCAGTATATTTTATATTATTGTCTTTGTACTAAAATAGTTTCTGAATGTATCCAGCAACAGCTTCTCATGTTCAGAAAACTCTAGACACACCCAGACTAAATCAAAATTCACTGATGTTCTTCAAAAAGCCAGACAGTGTCACTTCTAAGCATAGAGGAGGCACAGCAATTAAAGCTAAAGAAACATACATAATAGTAATTTGTAATACCCCTAAACTTTTTCTTATAAAATATGAAACTGCAAACAGTCATCCAAGTGTGCAAGAGCTAGCATTCAAGTTCTACTTTTGGCACATGCAGCATTTTTTCCTCCTTTAACTTTTGGAAGTCATGAATTTCTTACTATATATTACGGTTTATAGATCAAGCTAGCCCATGTGAAGATACCGGCATGATCAAGTCGGTAGGCGAGAAATTAACTGGATAAAATTAAGTTTACAGAAAAAGTTCCAAAGTCCCTCAAAAATCTGCCCTGGAGCATCCACGAGCCAGGCAGCAAAACACCGACATTGTTTCGACATTGTTTACCCCAGCATCAATCACCAGCCTTATTTCAGCTGAACTCTGGATCGATTAGTTACAGCCAAAGCCTGGCAGCTGAGCACATGGCTCCTTCCCAGCTCAACTGACTATTTTGTGAGCTGAAATTCAGATCCAGATTGGCCAGTTTCCCACAACTCAAAATCCACCAAGGATTTACAGGGGGAAGGATGGGTGGAAATCACCATACAGATCACAAAGCAGAAGCAAAACATTCACCTGATTTTCTGATGACTGCGCTGGCACCCAAGAGACCGCATAAGGGAAGTTACATTATTCTTCACCTATGCATAACCAGAGCATTGCCAGTTTCTGCAATTATTTCATAGTTTGTTTAAGAATTTGGGTTACTGCTGGTTAGCATTTCTCTCCCAAGGCATTTGAAGTGGTATTCACATTTATCTACCTCCGTGAGCAGAGTTAACAGAATTGCAGGTTAACAAAACGAAGCGCTGCACCTTAATAAAAACCACTGCAGGTGCTGGCAGCCCACGTCAGCCACACAACCTCGGTCTTCCACACTGCAGCAAAACCCCAAGACGGACAAGCTGGCATCTCAAGTACCAGATCTCCCAGCACAAAGGCTTCTGGCGTCTCCCTTTTTCAGAAGGAACGAAAGCTCCGCTTAGACAATTCCTGGCAGTCCCCGCACCGTAGTCAGGGAACTATTTCTGTATTTCCTGTTAATGATAAGCAGTTTTCCTGCGAAGCAGCGAGCGTTCTTCCCCAGGGACGTGCCTAGAACATTGCACACAATGTCTCAGGAACAGCCCAGCAGCAGCACAAAGTGCCCGCAGGAAAGGACTGTGCCAAGCTGAAAAACAGAGCGGAGAAGGCAGCAGCGCCCCGGGCTTCCTTCGGGCACGAGACGCACATCGCCCCAGCAGCACGGGGCCCCTTCCATGCCTGCTGGACACGAGCCTCTGCTCGGGAATCACCTGGAAGGAGAGCTCACAAACGCAGACTTTGCAATTCAGGCTCACTTGGGCAAAGACCGCAAGAGCGCCGCCAGCCACACTGGTGCTGCGTGCCGTAAAGCCCAAGCAAGCTACAGAGGAGCTTTAAAGCGCTCATTGCCTCATCCTTCTAACGCTCCCCAGGGCCTCCGTACACTTCTGCTCAAGCTAAGGAACACCACAGATATTCCCTTGTGCTCGCGTGGCTGGGGGGCTGTGGAGGCAGGAAAGGACAACAGGAGCCTTCTAAGGGAGGTGATAGCTCAGGCAAAGGCCGAGTGCACTGAGGAAGACCCAGAACTCACTAAGACAACTAAAACCTAAGGATAGGAATAAAAACTCTACTACAAACACACCTACTCGTGCCACTAAAAATACATCAAGAAAATTATTCGCTGCACATTCCAGCTGCATCTCTTCTTCCTTGACCCCAGCTCACAGCAGAGAGGTCCCTCCTGAGACACATGAGCATCGTTTTAAAAGGCTTATGTTAGTTCATATTAGGGCTTTAAGCAGCAGAACACCTTAGATGGATGAACAGATTAAGCCTTTTGCACTTTTTATAGTAATGCATGAAGAAACAAGCCTTGAAAGCAACATGTGCTTACAGTTAAGAAAGCAACATTTTCAGGCTTCTGTATTATTCCAAGTACAATAGTTTAACTAGCATTTTAAGTCCACTCCTTCTTCAGTTACCTACATTTCCATGTAGGTACATTTCTATTTCTGTTTTGCGATTTAGCATTTAAAGTGTTTCAGCATAAAAATCTATTCTTGTAATAAACATATTTTTACTAATTTATGTGCTTCCAGTATTAATAACATTCACAAGCAGACAAAGATGAAGGCCACCGAACTGAGAGTCTAAAAGAACAGTACTAAAGGAAGGTTATCATCTCTGGTGACTATTAACAGCAACATTTCCCAAGCTTTTTCTTACTAAAGTACAGCAAGCTCTCTAAAAGAAGGATGAGTTTTCACTAAAAGATTTTCATCACAGATGTTCCCAGCTGTTGTTTCCTGCCTAACTAAAACTATTTCCATAACATCACATACAAAATGTTTATACAAGCATCTTGAGAAAGAAACAACCTGAACTTACTATAAATACGTAAGGAGCATATAACCACAGCTATAAGTAGCAAAAATAAGTTTAACCAAGACTTTAATAGGACACAAACTTAGTAGCCCAGTTGCTACTGGTGCTACATAAATAACAAGTGTAACTAAACACCTCCGTCGGATACAAACCAGGTTAAGGTGGTTTATTTCTGAGTACTTAAACTGAAAAGATTTTTTTTTTTAATTTAAGAGATTTAAAGATGAAAACTATACACGTCTGGCACAGATGGTCAAGTGCTGTTTTCTTCATCCCGTAAGTCTCAGGGACTAAAAACAGTTTCATGCTCGAGAAGAGCATTATTTATGAAGACTGTTAGAAAGGTGCTGGTAACTCTAGTAAATACAGTAAGCATAGTCTAAATATAGTGGGTCTACAGCAGAAAAAGCAGCGGTGTATGACTACAGCACTGAAATGTTTGCCTCAAACCACTAAAATTTGATTGTTCAAATATGCAAAAAGGGGGGAGGGAATGGATTTGTGTTGACTTGAGATCTTCAGCAGAATGCTAAGAAAACTTAAATTAAGCCAACTTATTTTTAGATAATTTTGAACATTAAAATTCATTTTGCATGAAGTACCTCATTAAAGAGTCCTACAGCACTAATATACTGTATTATCACTTGCTTTTTAAAATATTTACTCGCTTTTAAAGATAAGCTTCAATACAATTCAGTCTGATATCAGAGCAACTCCAATGAACTGGAGGCAGCAGATATGTCCAAAATGAGCAAATACAGGTGCAGGTGAATTCAGCAGCAAACCAGCTTGCCCAAATAATGCAGCCTTCAAAATATTTTGCTCCGAGAGAAGGACAGCCAAGAACAGTAATGTCTGCTTGCAAATATGTTTTCCTAAATATGCTAGTTTTGGCATGGTATTTTACAAAACATTCACAAGCTGTTTTGAATACTGACAAATTGCCTGAGACATGAAATCTATTAGCTATGGATTTTTATTTTTATTTTTATTTTTTTTTCGTACAAACGGTGCTCCTCACTGTGAGAAACGGGAGACAAACTTTGTTACATGAGACTAAATTAACGGTTGATCTTAAAAAAAACAACAAAATTCATCTGCAACAAGAGAACAGCGCAGTCCCAAATCATTCAATACAGTCTTCACAAAGTATTGTGAAATATGACTTGAGACAAGTCAGTTTTTGCAGCAAGGAGATCTATACTGAACTGAAGAAACAAGAGACTTGTTGGTTCCTACTCCCCCCCATATACCACAGCCTTCTGTACCTACAGAGAATCAGCACCACAAAACAAGGAGCCAGTTGGCTGTAAAATCTCAGGGTGTTGCATTCTTGCACTGAAATCACATGATATAGTTCCCCCCTGCCAGAGCTGTTGCTTTATGCCTTCAAAAATTCAAATTAAACGGATCCAATTTTTTGGTAACAAACACTAGGAACCCTTTCTACCAGTTTTGTGGCTTGTGCAGATGAAAGTTTTTTTTACCACTGTAAAGGCAGCTTTTGGAAGACTAAGTCGAGCTTGGACACATTGGAAATGTCTCAAAATAATTTAAAAGCTATTAAGGTTTGTAGCTGCCTGCCACTTTGAAGCTTCAACCCACTTCATAACAATACAAATTACAACCAGACCATTTTTACACATAGCAAGCAGGAGTAAATGTACATTTAGCATATGCAATAATATTAGCATAGATAATTTGCTAGGGCTTTTATACTTACTATCCAATTAACTCTTCTTATATGAAGTTGAACTTCAAGCAGTAATTTTACTTATTTAATATTAAAAAAACAATTGAGGCTTCCTTCACAGATAATTAGTCTATACAGGTGAAAATAACAAAACCAACATCACTCACTATAGCAGAGAATCCGCATGCAAAATGTCGGCATCCATCTGCTTTACATAGTACTCTAGCTCTGCTTCTTCCAGAGCACTCATATGTATTTACATATGTGTTCGTGTTTTATTAGAGTATAGGCATGCTTTAAGAGTTAATATCACACACAAACCATTTCTCTGAATCTTGGGGCAAATTTCCTACTTTCTGCTATCCGAGTTTCCTTTGACAAGGGTTAGCCATATTTTCAGGTTATATTTGGTATAAATGCATGAATTGCATTAGACTTGTATAGAATAAACATCAACTTGAAAATCTTGAAAAATAGAATCTCCCTTTAGCTATCACCTAAAGATCTAGTTATCACCAACGAGAACAGCTATCATTTGTTAAGATAGAAACCAAGCACACAAGGACAACTCATTTAGTATCCATCCTCGAATGGATTAAGCCGGAAGCTGAGTCCCATCACCTTCAATAGGAACATGACTAAATCCAGTATCTCCCACGACAAATTGTTTCCAGTTTTTTTTTTTTTTTTTTTTTTTTTTTTTTTTTTTTTTG
>JAYECN010594927.1:0-29772 GCA_035222435.1 Microcambeva ribeirae | reverse complement strand
ATACAGTGAGGAAAGGTTCTGTGAAGTTTAGCTCTGAATAACAGTGAAGAGCACTTACCAACCTCCAACAGTGCCTTTATTACAAGAGTCTGTGCTCAGGATATGCAGTTTTTATTTCTGAGCTATTATTTTCCTCAACAGGTGACATACTTAACATACTTGCCTAGTATCACACCTCTCTGCTAGGTCTTTAGATTTAGAACACTAGAGGCTGAGTGGTTTAGGTATCTTTCTGTAGTTCTATGTTCATTTGCAGTGTTGGATATTAATCTGCACTTCAGTTGTTCTTAGAGAAAAACATAATATACAGCTAAACATACAGTTACAGAAAAACAAAACACTGAATCAAGTCATAACACCTGAGGAGTTCAGGTTCCCCAAGATTTTGTTCACTTAAGAGCACTGCTTTGCTACACACTTGGAAACAACTTTGGGTAGTTCCTAAGTTGTGCTTCAGATCACCTTAAGAAGCTGTTTTGCAAATGGATGCCATCTGTTTAAACATATCCAATGTTTGCTTGTTGCTGGCAAAGGAAATTCGCTTTTTAATTGACACAGCTATAACTACATCAGCTATTTTTTGTCTTAGAGACATTTCTTATTCCCAGGTTCGTAAGAGGCTCAAGATCTAAAAAGCAATAGAAGTCTGAAGCAATAAGAAGACTGAATACGTTGGCTTAGGGGAAGAGGAACGGCAGCATGAAAGGCTGATGAAAACATTACGTCAAAAAATGTTTACCATAAAAGCAATGGTGCAGTTTGGTAGACGGTCTCTGACGAAGTGGGGAGAAAAAGGCACGAGGGCTTTCATCTGTTTTCTTTGTGCAGAACTTCAGGCATAAGAGAAAACGTAAGCAACTAAGCAACTGTTTTAAATGACTTATGTAAGAAGGTCTTTCCTGCACTTTAGGTAGAGTCATCCAGAGATTATGATCTACTATGTCACACCACTGATGCATGAAGAACGTAAAAGCACTTTAATCACTCCTTTGGTAAAAGGCCTTATTTCAAAGCCTAATAAAGAAGCAACATTTTATATTTCATTACTAAAAATACCGATTCATGTTTAACTCATACCTATCATGTTCACGCAGTTGTTAAATACCAGATTTTTTTGTCACAGTAACTAGTAAAACTTATTTGTAGCAAGTCACAGGACAGGTAAATACAGTATTTCTGTTCTATTTAAGTGATTCTGTTTTACTCAAGTTGCTCACTGCAAACATTTAATTTAGTAGCTGAGAAAAATGACATTTTTTGGATGTCTACCTGAATTTAAAGTGTGAAGAAACTTCTGAGTATCATGATCTTTAAACCATGAAGAACACAGAGCTATAGAAGTTAGACACAAAGTAAAACCTTAAAACACATTTTGAATTTATTCCCATTCCTTACTGTATGTTTTCCTCCTGCACATGCTGTATGCTTACATTGCAATATACTTTTGAAGGTACTTCAGCTATTACATCTCCACATGGAGAAGATAAGGTACAGGCAAACACGCTTCAACACAAGACTTGTTCCACTATAAATGCAGTGATTATACTAATTCAGCATCAGCACAACCTACATCTTAGTATAGTATATACTATGAAGAATCAAGGCAAGATGCTGCAGAGCATCTCAAAACAAGACGAAAACCTAAGAGCAAGTTCATCCTCTTCAAGACTCTTTGCATCTAACGTCACAAGAACACGGCACCACAAGCTGCCAGCCAAGATGAAAGCCACTTGGCCTATGCTCCTCTGCTAGACTATGTCAAAATCCTGCTAATTCACAAAATGATCTCAAGGAGGCTTAACAATCACAGAAGGTGCTCTGTGCTATCACATAAGGTAACAACGGATGGAATCTATGCAAGTATTTACTGAAACACAATGTGCACCACAAACAACATGAAATGATGTTTTCATAACTCTTTATTCCTCCTACATGGTATCACACATTCCTGCATAAACCCCCAAATCCCTTTTTCTAATTACTTCCTCACTTAACTGTTTATGTAGTTCCTAGCGCATTCTATCTCTCACTGCTTAGATGACCTCAGAAGGAAGCCATATGCCATTAGTACCATCACACTACATGAAGACATTCATATAAACCAACAAACAAGCTGGGAGTTCCCTCATGGTGTTTAAGAAAAAAAAACTGCCCCACATGCTTGTGGCATAACACTGTCCTTGTCCGACTGATCTACCGTTGTAGGGCTTTAGGCACCTGAAACAGCCACGGCCAAGCTTCAGCGCACAGCGTATCTACACAGACTTGCTCTCCCCTGCAGCACATGACCTGCTTTTCCAGGCGCCCTACTTTTTTTTGACATGTTCAGCACTAAGCAAGCGCCGTCAGCTTTTTGCCAACGTGCCGGCTTCCTGCAAGACACAGGGAGAGCAAAGCAGGAGGGGCATACCAGGCCAGAAATCCGTACTTCTAGTGCTACCGCACGAGCTGTGTACAGTGCACACGATGGAACACACATACAAGGTGTGCTCAGCACTTGCTTAGGGAGGACTGCTTAACTGAAATACATGGCTAATTATTTCACATGCTGCATTTGGCAGAGAGATCCCACAGGCGGGTTTTACTTTTATATCCACTAAAAAAAACAAGCAGATTCTCATCACTGTAAAAGTCTCTTCATACAGGTACTGAAACATACTCGTATTTTTTTAAAAAATTGATACAAATTTCAGTAGCAGGTAGTAAACACATGAGGACAGAAAATTTTCTGCCTTGCTCCCTTATGATTTTCTTCCTGGAACACGTGAAAATTTAATTGAGAAGATTATCAAGGACTTAGAAAGCACCTCTCATACAGAGATTTTCAGCATTAAGGCATTTCAAACCTAGCTTAAGAGATATGCAAACAAACTGCAAACAGAAGCACAGATTTTGTTTGGGTATTCAGCCTACATCATGCTCACGCTTGATTTTTATCATCCACGAGAAACTCATTAACTGACTCAACTTTGCTGGAGATAGCAACTTCAAACGTTTTCCATGTTGTTGCCTATGTGAAGTGCCAGGATAGAAAGAAAAGCTGAATTATAAAATTGAACACCAAAAACTTCAGCAAAGAAAAAAGAAGTGATGCTCAAGAAAAAAAGGAAATGCCCAAGAGGAAGAGTTTTTGCAAAACTAGTTGATGCAGCTGCTTGCTCTTCCTTGAGCAATATGTTTCTTAAATATAGAGTAGTGGGGTAAAAGGAAAGAAAGCTTTATGCAATATCCAGACTGCCATTCTCTGGATGTCACAAACCCTAGCAAAAAAACATATAGATCTATATAGCTATACATATATATGTACATATGTATTCCCTGAAACAAGGCTAAAGAAACATCATAATTTTCCCATTCAAAATTTTTACTTTATGGGCTTTACCTGTCACTTAGAACCAAAATCAGGTCACATGCAGCTTTTTTTTTTTCCCTTTTCATTTTCAAGCTATGTTGTCTCTAGAGCATCTGAATTAAAATGCACTTTTTAGGTTTGTTATCAACATAAGTGAGCAAAAAAGTTAACTTGTCCTACTTACAGATAAGATCTTTCACATTTGTATGACTAGAGACATCTACATGTAAATATTTAAATATTTCTCACTGCCAAAAGTGGAAAAACATTGTTACCTCCTGTACACACTCCTCCCTCACAGTACAGAAAAGGAAGAGCTCTTGGTAGATAATTATTTTAATGATCAGATAAATATTTAATAGAACCAACTTTCTGATTTTATTTTTAGATCTGTGGTAGGAAAGAGTAAATTCCAATTTGAATTTCACAAACAGAAAGCCCATCTTCCAACCCAGCAGCTCAGCACAGGTGCGTTGAAGCTTAAGCTTTCCCACGACACAGAATAAAAGACTATCTTGCTCAAAAGTCAGACTTCTACGTAAAATTCAAGAACGTTCATCCCTGCGATCGTTTTATTTGCTATAAACAAGCAGCTGCTGAAGTAAACAAGATGTCCCCCATGCATATTCTAATCAGCATATTAAAATACAAACCTGCATGAAATATAACAGTGCTTTTCTTGTAACCTGAAGGCAGTCGAATGTTTCGGAGCAACCCCTTTGCAGTCAGTCGTACACGCATGTTGGATAAGGAAAATTTCGGGGACCATAACATGTCTTCAGTGTAATGGGAAGACAAGCAAGCAAGGAACAGCCTCCATATACTGTCACATACTATATTTTTAAATTCAGCCCTGGTAGAAGTCGAGCAATTCTTGTTTTAAAAGGCAAAAAAAAAAGTTAAATTTCCATTCCTTTGCCCGTATTCCCTACATAAAGAAAAAAAAAAAAAAAAAAAAAAAAAAAAAGAAGAAGCAGATATCCACAGCGTAGATGCTGCTGGCAGCCTCTCCACACCAGATGTTGCGGAAACAAAGCTTGTCCTCGGAATAAAAGCGACTTAGTGATTCGGAAAACCAGCAGCCTCTGAATTACATGAGCGCGCTCACGCCTAAGCTGCCCTGGGACTCCGTGGGGCTGGGAGCTACAAGAGGAGAGGGAGGAGGAAGAGGAGGAGGAGGAGGAAGTGGGTGGTCTCCCCTGCTGAATATATCAGCCAGTCATGTCACGGATCATAATTACTCTTTGGAGTCTGTTAGGGAGAGCATGACTTTAATATTCCCGGAGGCATATTTCAGCTCTCTTCTCAGTGTCACCGCAGATCATTTCAAGGGGCATTTTTAAACAGTTTCTTTCAACTGACTCGAGTTTATCCGAACAGAATTGGCATCTAACGTTTTCTACCCGAGTTTTACAGCTTTAAACACTGTGTCAACATTTACAATCTTAAATCCACAAACAAGACTATTCTGTGAGAACAGTTTAGTACTTGAGGGCTGTTTAAGACTACTGTTTAGTTTGGCAGCTCAGCCCTGCAGATGCTCCAGTTCAGAAGAGGAACAGGGAAGCAGGCATCCACTTCACACAAACACACAACTCTGCCAGCTGGATACCCAACATACCCCAGCATGACAGCATGCACACAGTGCTACAGAAGCTCCTTCTGAAAGATGCTGTCTCCCTATTTAATTAGCCCTCTTAATGAAAATTGTTTAGCATATGCAAAGGTTTTATGAACATACTGGTCCCTCCCAGCTGCCAATAACAAAGAACAACACAAAAAACTAGAGAACAGAAATGGAGTCTTAGAGCAGTCTGTCTATTAGAGATTTCAAAACACCATTTTTTCCCCGCTAGGACCATGACCTAGAGATACCTGCTGAGCACTACAGACTTGCAGCACCCACTTTCCTGGTAAAGCCCAGACACAGGTCACCGCAGAGTCCAGAAGCAGGAGCTGCCTTGGTGGCCAGACTCAAGCACCTTCCACAAAGAGCCATGCTGGGACACAGGACAGTAACAGCTCTTATTTCCTTACACAGGTTACCTGCAGATTCAACTGAAGAGCTTCCACAGCCTTAGTATCTTTGTACAGGCAACAAAAGGAGGTACTTCCCCTGCTTCTACCATTTCATCAAAACACCAGTAATGTTTGCCAGTCATTTCTTTGAGTTCCAGAATCCATTAAACAACCAACTTGCTCTGGAACAAGCATAACCCAAAGCAAGTATAATTGTACTGACAGGTCGCATCCCTATGGTGCCCCATCCATCCTTCTTTTCATTTATCCATTATATTTTAATAGCATGTCTTACTTGCTCAAGAAGCATAAAATCGTAAACTCCCTAGTGTTTATATAGCATGCCAACTGGAACTAAAAATAGCATTTTAGTGCTTCATGATTGTCTCCGCCCATCTCTTAACATCACACGAGCAGCTGCAATGACAACAAAGCAGCTACCTGTGAGCTCTGCGCAAGACCCGCGGCCCAGCGTGGAGCCAGTCACTGTTCTGCAGTGTACCACCAAACACACTGCTAATGCCCTGGGATGCTGGGGCAAAGGATTTATTTCCTGGCACAGCAGTTTTGAAGTATTTTAACTGTTCTTCAACCTTTTGCCTTCACCTTCTCAAAACCATTCAGAGTAAGGACAATAGGCAGTAAATTACCTAGCTTCTCCTTGGGTGCCCAGGGCAAGGCCTGCACACAGCGGCAGGCACGGCGTTCCTGCCAGGTCATCGCCAAGGAACCCTTCCAGCTTGAGGAACTGGGCATAACAGCATGTGCTCACCTACATCTCCAAGGGCCTCCCATTCTAGACCCCTCTCTGATCCAGGAAGGGAAATAAGGATTGCATTCCCCTTTTTCTGTCTCTATGATTAGAAATAGTTACCAGCACTAAGGCAGACACCTGCTTAAACATATCACAGTAGTCTCTCACTCTCAACATAGCTTATTAAATAGACCATCCCTCCAAATTTTAGATCTATAGTCAAATCTTCCCAGAATAAAAGCATCCTTGGACTTTGATGGGGCCTTCAGCCAGTCGTCAAGCGTTCCTCAAGCTCCAGCCCATACCAGGTTGTGTTGCTTGCAGGGAACCCACATCTCCCATTTCCCTTCTGCCCTCCACAGCACATCCTGCCCACCTTCCAGAGACAGGCTGCTCCAGGATGCAGCAAGCAAACCTACCCCTCCAAACCCCTCTTTCACTGCCCCTGTTCCCTCCTAATTTGAGTTCAAATAAACAGATATAAAAATAGGCTGTTTTCTTCTTCTCCCACCTCTCCTTTTAATTAAAAAAAAAAGGTCTTTTGACCAGGGGGAAAATACTTTTTTAGCCTTTGGCATTGAAATTCTGCTAAAACCAACAAATCAAAAATAAGTTGGCTTTACACAGAAGTAGGAGCTGACAGCACTAATGAAAAAAAGCAACAGAAGCAGGTATGTCTCATCTAGCATCCAAAATACAGAGAGATCTGACAAGCAGTCAGTGAGCAGACTGACCATCTCTATTTGAATAATCCTTACGGGATATCAAACTCACAGGAAGGCTCCTCCAAACCAGTGTTTCCAGAGTGTGTGTCACACCACCATGAAGCCTAGGCACCTGTTTCCCATACTGAGGAAAACAGCGCTCTCAACTCTGAACCTGTACTATTAAGACCAGCTAGTACCTCCTTCTGACAGGGCACAAAGCAAGGAATGTATTCCATAAGATCCATACGGAGTGTGACAGGAACATGCACACACTACACTTGCTGCCTAATGAGGATCACAGAGGTGCCTATTTCCCTCTTGGCATCAGATAAAGGAGACAGAAGAGTATCAGAAAAAAAAGCAAGATAAAATAGGAAGTGATATACAACACAGATGGGAGAAAAGAATGGATAGCTTTTCCTTACCAGCACTTTGCTGTCCTTTTCTCCCAACTCCAAAGGCAGGAGACAATCAATCAGTACAGAGAGGCTTTTCCCCATAACGATCACATACATCAATTCGTGTTGCTAAAGGCATTAATACCAGTGACACTGTCAGATTGATGGTGGGCCTAGACCTATTTTAATCCCAGATTTGGCGACACTGCTACTTCCTGGTAACACTAGCAATATGACAAGGAGAGTGCAAAGGCCACCAGCACCTTCAGGCTCTTCAACTCAGCTTCCTAAGGCCATATCTACAGTTATTTGTATGTGCTCCTACCAGCTCTGTTCCTCTTCTCATACACAGCAACAGTAAAAGCCATCAGAGCAGGGCAACTGTATCACAACAAGTAAGGGCAAACCAAAAGCTAACTCTGTAGATCTGCAAGTGCCAAGCCCAAGACAGCTGGCGCCCCGTGACAAGGCAGCACGGGCCGAGCTGCGCGGATGGGCTTTGCAGGCACACCACTATGCAGCAAGAACACAGTGTGAGTGCTTGCACAGGACAAGGGAGAAGCAGGATCCTACCAGCAGCAAACGGTCATTTATATCCTTGCTTTTTTGTTTCCAGAGAATAACCAGCTTCTTTCCTCTTTCCTGGGATGATCTCACTCTAGCCAGTGTTGCTGTTTGAAAAGTTAATCTTTTTGCAGGCAACAATATGTACCAGCTCACAGACAGTACATTGCAGGTTCAGGACTTACTTTAGGCTCTAACCCTCACTTGAAGAGACAGCCTCACCCCTGCCTTCAAGCAGGAACTAAAACCCTAAATAATTTAGGTTTCTTCTAGTTCACAGAGGCTTTTAACCATCATGAAGTCACCAGCTTTTCAAAGCAAACTTCCAAGTGATGCAGTGAATTTCCAGGCCAATAGCTACAGAAATGAGGCCGATCAGTGTCTCTTTCATGCCCCAGTGGTGACATTTACATGGCTTGCAGTCTCTTTCTGAACTGAGAGCAGCAACAAAATATTACAAGAATTATTTTGGTCTTAACTTCTGACTTGAGGGAGCAGTGAGTTACACTCCATGGCTAGCATGTCTCTAACCAAAATGTCATTTGGGAAAAAAGTTACTCACAACAAAAATCCTACAGCACTTGGAATAAAAACTGCTACTAGACACAATGCAGTTTGGTCACTAATACTGGTACAACATATCTTAAAACATTAAGCTTCAGTGATTTGGCCATTCTAGCTCCCTCTAAATATTAACTTATTTATTAATAAATGTAGAGGCTCCTTTACTCAAGCACTAGGGAGGAATCAGCAGTGCTGTGTTCTGCTGCTGCAGGGCTTCTTACTGCGAAGCATGAAAATAAACACCCCCAGGTGAACCCACGCACTCCTTCCCAACACGGAAATGGGAGCCGCAGAAGAACTGCGCACGTTCCCTGGGTGGGAAGCTCACGTGCCTTGGGGCCTTCACCACTTGGGATAGGGCTGCGTTCAGATTGGGAACGAGCGTCTCGCAAACACTTGGAGCTTAAATAACGGCAAACGCATCTGACATCTAACAAAGTGCAGAAACCAGGTCCTTTTAGAAGCATGCTGACTGTAGAAGCATGTCTTGCAGTGTGGAAGCTATTTGCATTATATTACAAAGGCCTTAAAGAACGAGCTTTGTCACTGTGGGAAAACCAACAGAATCCACCTCAGATCCTTGGTGGCAGGGTTGGAAAGAGATCGCAGCACTTTCATTCCACTGATTTAGGAACTTCCTAGCAAAATACCACCACTGGAATAGAGCTGGTCCATGTTTTACCCTACTTCACAGAAAGTCTTTACATTTCAGAAATTTGGATTTAAAAAGTAGTGAAAAACATGGATTTTTCAGCATGGAACTGAACAACCTTCTCCAAGCATTTCATTACAGAAAATTAATTTTGGAAAGAACACTAGGAAAATGTAAATTCATTGATGCAGACACTACAGCTCCCAAGAAACTGTTCTGGAACATAAGACGACAGCTCACATGTACCTAAGTTTTTACATGGCAGATTATCTGGCAAATATATGACCTCAGGAAAACTCTGCATATACAAAGAGAGAAAGAGAGGTGACTTTGGAGGTTAGGGTAGCATTTTCTGCACAACAGCAGCAAACATTTCACTTTGACTTCTGCAGCCCAGTAACGCTTAATTCAAGGAATTAAACCCTTAGATTTGCTGTTAGATTTCTGGAATGCTGAAAAAAATCAGATTAAACAAGTAACAAATTTCAAAGGTTATTTCAGGCTGACAGATATTCCTATTTCTTCAAAATAAAAAATATTTTACTTCTCACCACAACCACTCCCCAACAAAAACAAGTAATAAGAGTAAACTATTCCACAAACAGCATTTGGATCAGTTTGGATCAGTTCTGTGGGGTTTGTTTGTTTTTTAAATATACAACAGGATGAAGACAGTTTTTTTTTTTTGTTTGTTTTGTTTTTTATAGCCAGTTCACACGCGATAGTTACATCACGTACCACTTTAGCAGTTTAGCTGTCTGCTTTTAAGAACATTCTTGATTAGCCTGAAAGCACTCAAGGCTCCATCACATGAGAGTTTGCTACTGGTATGTCACCCTGATAGTCAACCAAAGCTCCCAAGTCACTTAAAGTGGCAAACAGCCATCTTAATTACTGGGGTGAAAAAAAGTGAGAGTTTTTTTTTTTTTTTTTAAAAAGATATCTAAGAAGTAGTTCAGACAATAGTAATAAACACACCAGCTCCAGCTAATCCTCACAGTGCTGCCATTCATAGCCGTCATAGTTCACAGGACTGAAAAAACATCTAAAAAAAGACTGTAGCTGGCTCTTTACTGCAGCTAGAAAGGGAACAAAACAGTCCAATGCACAGTACCATTGTCTGTAAAAAGACATTTAAGCTTAATCTTTCTGTTAACTTTCAAGAGATAAAAATAGGAAGTTACACTCTCAGTCTGCTAAAATTTCCAATCTGTAATATCTTAAGTATGCTTAGTAAATGAACACTGGAGCTAATGTTTCAGCCCACAGAGTTTACAAAGCTTTCCATTTTTTTGCCTGCAAAATTTCCAGGCTCTTAGAGGGGGTGAGAAGAAAGAAACAAACAATTCCAGCCTACTTACAAAACTCAAAGACTTTCCTAACATGAGACTGAGAATTCCATTTCAATAAATCCATAGCGAAAACCCTGTCAAACACTGCTCAGACACCAATTTCTGGAACATGGAAGACCTGGATCTAAATCCTCCCTGCTTTGCCCCATCTCAGCAGGCACCTGAGCACTGTTTTGCTACATTGAGGGCTAAAGCGCAAGACAAGCTGACAGCTGTCCAAAGGCGGTATATTCCTCTGGAGTATAAACTACTGCAGACGGTTCTCAGGGTAAAAGGGTTCTTAAAGACATGTTTCCCATGCCCTACAGAGTAAGATGCTAGAAGACACAAAAAGAAAAGCAGTATTATTTTAATTCATGTTTATGAAATTCTGCAAGACTACCACAGAACTCTTCAATGGATAAATAAAACGTCAAACTGGTATTTAGGCAGCATTGCAATATAATTTGTTAGGGATTCTCCTGCAGAACTTCACAGTAAGTCTTGTTTATTAGATCTTTTCAAAACAGTTTAAGATTTCTCATGTGAAATGAAATTCCTTTGAATTGACGATTCATTTTGCTTTCAGTAAACTTGCACCTGGAAAGGTTGGTACCTGCCAAGGAGAGGACAGCAGGAAAGGGAAAGAAAAACAAGGAAGAGATCCGCCTATCTTTACATTCTAGAGACAACCCTGATACCAAGTTAGTTGTAGAGAAGTCTACTAAAAGTGAAGTCCAAAATAAGGCCAAAGAAGAGCACAGCCAAAGAACTGAGACACAAGCGGTTGGCTTTGCTTTCTGCATGCTTTTTTAGCACCACTATTGCATGACCAGTTTATGCCAGAGCTGCCGCCAGAAGCACAACTCTTCCTGTCTTATTTTTAACTCAGAACAGTTCCTCAATCCGACTTGCTCTATGACCATACTAGCCCTTGTACTCACATATGCATCAAGCTCCTTTCAAACCTTCACAAAAAGTGCAGTTTCTTCTGCAATCTGCAAAAGTGTTACAAGCTTCAGGCTGGATATGAAAGCAGAAACCAAGCTAACAAGCTACTTGGTCATGTAACCTACATCAGTAGGGTAACTTGCCATGCAGTGCTCAAGATGAACTATGAGGTCTTCAGCAAATGCCTTCACCAGTTAAGAAACGACCCAATGACCATAACACGCCTTCACACTATTTAAAGAAAGCATCCACAGTTTCAAGTAGAAACATTTTCATGACAGATTTTAAAACATGAAAACATTTTTGTTGCTGCTAAAGAATCAAGCACAGCATTATCTGATTAATCCCTTGTTTTTCCACACACTAAGAGTGAGAACAATTTTTGAGGGCAACATACTTTTAAAAAAGGAAGGAATTCACCAGGTAGGAAGGATCAACATATTCTGACCCTCTAAATCCTCCAAGTGGACAGCCATACAAGCAGGCACAACAGGAGGGCATGCTAACTAAACCCGACTAAAAGTCACCCTCTGTGCGTTTTGGTTTGAACCACAGTACCGTGTTAGAAAAATCTTATCTTATCCCAGTGCAAGGGTTTCACTGAGAAGGCAGAATCCAGAACCCACGAGCAATAATCTACTCCAAGAAAAAACTATATGGACTGTTACAACTGTAACTTACTAAGTACTCTTTTGCAGTAAGATGACTGACTCAAGTTACTCTGTTGCCTAAGATTATACTCCTTACAGATGACTAAACTACAATAAAGAGCCTTTAGACATCTGTTAGGAGGCTGAGAAAACTAAATCCTGTCTTTTATGATCAAGCATGTTCTCCTATTCTTCAGTTTTCATGGCTTCTTTAGCCTTCTTTACTAAATGATCACACACAGAATCACAGAATGGTTGAGGTTGGAAGGGACATCCAGAGATCATCTAGCTCAAATCCCCTGCTCAAGCAGGGACATGGACAGTAATGCTGTAAAAAGGAAGATAATGCATTTGTATTGCTCTTAACTGATAATATCTTATGGGTACCAGCACCAGTGTTGTGCTAGAAGCATGAGCAATTTCTTTTCCACAACAGACCCCATGTGCATTTCAGAGTCACTGCATTCCAGTAAGTATTTCCTTGCTTTATGCCTAAGGGCAACCAACAACAAGAAAGTATTAGCTTTTGCTCAGGTTGCTTACTATCAGGTGTTACGCTTTTATAACCGTCTTTAACCATGCAGTAAAGATGGGAGACCTAAATATTCACTGTATATAGCAACTGCAGAAGTATTAGAGCTTGGTCACCCATTTCTACCAGGAAGGCAGAAAAATATCTAGTTCAAAATCACATCTCACAGAAGGCAGCCATTTTAGTCCTAAAATTTACACTGAGACATTACAGCACAGGTACAAATACATTCTTGTTTGAAGTTAGCAAGCTAAGAATACACGTAGTCAAATATTTTGCCCAATACATAAATTTTGTTGTAGCAATAATGCCACTACTGTAGCACTAAGTAACACAGCTTGCAGAAATGACCTGGTCTACTGGAAGAACACTCATGAAAAAATAGATTTCAGACAAAAGTAGCCTTGGGGATATTTTAGCATGAACAAGGCATGAAGAGCTCCCCAAGTGCATCATTTCTTCAACTCTGCAGACAGATTAATACTGAATTGCATCTTGTTTTTGTCTAATAAGATTCTAGCTTTACACCTGGGTGAAAGTAACTTGAAATGGATAAAAGCATAAGCACTCAAAAAAACAAATCCTAGAAATGCCTTCTATTTTTCATCCACAAAATAATGCTAAATGCAACATTAATAATTGAGCTAGACAGATAATGCATAAATATGGTAATCAACTTATTATCAAGGCTCTGTTGCAAGAAATTATAGTTCTGATGCCAAATAGAACACATGGGTTAGGGCAAGTGAGGCTGGGACCTCTTCACTGAATGGGTTTAAAAACATGTAGTCAACAACAGCACTGTAATTTAAGAACAAAAGATTTAATTAGCTAAAATCATTAGAACAAAAGCTTTACTATGAAAACAAAGCTACTAAAAAAATGTCTCCTTTCACATGGTACTAGCTGGTATTATTTCAGTTTATTTTTAAAAACATCCTTTGTGTTCTTTTTTTTTTTTTTTTTTTAAAAAAAAAAAAGACATTGTACTGCAGAACATCCAAACAGCTACACAGTGTTTTTCATGTTTTAAAACCTATCCTGAATTGTGAGCCAGGGGAAATGTTTAAACAAGCTTTGCATACCATACATAATATTCTGTACAAGCTACAGAATTGGAAATCTTACATATCACCCAATTTCGGGCCCTGATTCTTAACACAGAAAATATTGCTAAAGAAAGCACTCAACTGCAGCTATTCAACTCAGGAAAAAAAAAAAAAAGCTAAAGAATCATTAAGTGTTATGGCCAATTTCCAGTTACAATCCTTTCTATAGCATTAAATATAACACTTCAGAACTACATGTTCTTTTTAGCTTGGAAAAGACCAATTAAAAGAAAAATATTAAGCTAGCAAAAACAGGTACAAGAAAGGTACTAATTGCTTTCTTCATTGAAAATGAAATGAAAATGCTGTACTGTAGTAGGTCTTGAAAAACAGCTTCATTTTAAGACCACCATGAAACGGAAGAGGAATTTATTTTTTTCTTTCTAATCCAGAAATACACTTGGATGTTTACTGTTAACTCTCCTCAAGCCAACTAACCAACACCATTAAGCTCTAAGTGTACTGCCTACCCAGGCTCACATACAAGACTTACACATAAGAGCTCATGAAACTCATCTCAGCACCTTAGTTCAGCCAAGTATCAACAAGAGCAACAAACACACTAAGCCCCTATGCACATACTTGCTATTTGACAGGCTCCCTGACTAGGGACAGGTCTCATGCAGAGAACTTGGTTGATAAGCAAACATTTGAAGATCAGAGTAAACCAAAAGACTCATGTTACAACTACAGGAGATTAAGAGTACACTGCCACAACACCAGAGTTTCAGATCAGAACTGCTTTACCCAGTCATTCCAGAAGTAAATTCATAACATCTGGTTGGCTGGAGCACCTCTTCAGGGAAGACATCCGCTCTTGGCTTATGGGACACAGGGCTTTCTAACGGATCTTCAGCATCTTTCAAAGTGCTTTTGATTACAAGCAGCTTTCAGTTCAAGACAAGAACACCCCAATACTGAGGAGAACAATTAAGCTCTGGGTCCTTCCAAGAGAGTTGGCAAACTCATTTCTTCATAAACCTCATCTGAAAGCTCCTATCTCCTGCCAGGGATAAACTAGCACCAGGTGTCCTGACCAGCAGAAACACAAAACAAAACCAACATGCAGTCCTTAAAACCCTGCCAGATCTCGGGGTGCCATCTGCCACCTGATCAACTGTGACTTCTCCCCCCACCACACAAGCAGACATCAACATATATTTAGATAACTGTAACATTTCAAGTGCAGTCCTCAGTGATATACAGAAACTGCTGCCACTAAAAAAATCAAAGGTCATCCACCATGAACCAGCCAGAACACACTGGCATTCGGCAGGATTCTGTTTGAAACAACATGAGTTTCAACGATCATTTCAGTGTGGCTAAGCAGCAAAAACTACAACCTAGTATCACTGCCATATGTTCCCTAGTTACTGTTATAACTTGCCTATACTTCACTGGAAAGTGCCAGTGACAGATACTTAGTGCCAACCACATCCTACAGGAGCTGGGTAGGCAGAAGATCCAAATTAGGAGGGGTGGGGGGAAGATACCCCCATAAAACTTATTCCCTAAATCCCTGGAAACTGTAATCAGTGATGGTTTATGACATGACCTGCTGCAAAATTATTCTTCCAAGAAAAAACACAATATATTACATATATAACTAAGCTCCACCACAGGCCTTTATAAAAATACATACAAAGAAACTCACCAGAACCAAAAGAAGATAGACTTCGGGGTCCATTTCTCCCAGGAGTACCTATGATTTTTCAGAAAGAAAGTGAAAAGTAGTAAGAATTCAAACAATTCAGCTCTATTAATATTCAAGCCATTATTGGGGACCTGGTGAAGGAGGAGTATTTTGAGCATCTTTGCATATAACCTCCTCACAAGCTAGACAATCTAAGCTTTTCTTCATGTGATGCTTGACAGCATGTTTGACAGCTATGCTCAACAACATGAAGTTAGGCTATTTGAAAAAAATGGACAATGAATTCATCTTTAGCCAAACAATTTAACACACTACAAGATTATCCCAAAAGCCAGGTAGCATTCTTATTTTACCCAGTTCATAAAGGACCAGACTTTAGGAACTAGACATCCATAGTGGCACCATTGTTACTTAAATCTGCTGTTCTTTTTATATGTAAAAAAGGATTATCAAACATGCTGCCAATAAATTAAATATAAAGGAAAATTAAGTATAAATGAAAACAGTGAGAAGGTTACTTTATCCTTAGTGTACTGTTCCAAAGCCATATGAAAACCAAAGCGCTCTTTGGGATTGCTAGGTATAAGTGAAAAAGTTGCGTGGAAAAGTTCATAAGAGATGTTTACAACACCTTTTGGATTCATCTTTTCTTCACAAACAGTCTATGGCCTTACAGCAGCACTTTCAGTATGAAGCCATTTGCACTTGTTTCCCTTACACTTTAGTCATAGAAATGTAATTTTGCTTCCAAAAAGATGTGTTTTAGAGCTTGCCTGAGGATTCGAAGCTGCTATAGATTCACTCCGGTAAAAGCTATTAAATTTAAATAACGATTAAAAATGAAAAAAAGCAGACAGAAATGGACAGTCAAGCAGGCATTATCCTCAACGGCCAAAGTTGAGCAAGTGAATTCAGAAACTTGCTTAAACATCAGCTTCAGAAAGCAAATCTGTGTTGCATCTTGTAAGCATACAAACTCTAAAGTAGATAACATAGCATCACTTAGGGGACATTATCCAGTGTTTTGAGTCCTCACAGGACAGACATTTCAAGCAGATAGTGGAAATAAGCCCTGTTTGTTGTCCCTAGGTAAGACAAATGTGTAACGAATGCTTCTGCAAAGCCATTCTCCAATACCATGAGCTGTAAGTGAAAAGACCGACCATCTCCGATACTTCACAGTCACGGAGCACAGCTAATCTTTCTCAAGAGAGAGGGCAAGGATTGAAGAGCGCAAATAAAAAACTGACTTTACCCAACAGCTGATTGCTTCTAGCCTCACTGACTTTCCTTGCTGAGTGCAATGGCCCAGATGATTTTGGCAAGCACTGGTTCAGTGAAGCAGGCCTGGTCTTGGCTCCTAGAAACACAAGGACTTAGATCAGCCTTATAAACAAAGCTATGTCAACAATTAAAGACACATCTAGCTTTAATTACTTCACAGAAAGCATATGTTGTACAAGTCTCTCTAAACAAAAAGTTTCCTAGAAAGTTTCAACCTATATTTAAACTTGTTTGCTTTACTAGAACTTTCATTGGAAGAAATAAATAATAACTTAAGAAGAAAGCTTATAAGCAGAAGGAAGCGTTAGTGAAGACTTCACTTAAGCAGCAAATGGAGCATAGCTACAGAAGTGTTAGTTGAATGAGACTTCTAGATGCCAGCTAGTCAGCCTCCCAACTCAGCATTGGTCCAGCTATCCTGAAGATCATCAGATCATCAGCCTCAGAGTCATTCTGCCTAAGCTTTTTGACTATATATCTCAGTACGACACAACTGAAACAGTGACACCTGCCATTTAGCAGAAAGCATTAGGCTGAGCTCAGTTACAGGCAAATCACAGCCGTGTTGTTCCTGAATCAGTTCACACCACAGTGCAGAAAAAGAGTTTCTAAACTCAAAGCACAACTGGTGTGACTTTACTTCCTCACACAATTTTCCTGAATGGCTGTTTAATAGCCCCTAATTCACAAAGCAACCAAGTGTTAAAGGTAAGGTACCATAATAAGAGTAGCTTCAGTTCCAGTCCAGCTACAGACAGACCCAGATACCTTTTGGAGATGTTTTCAAGGAGTGTATTCTTGGCCTTGGTAATGCTTTTAAAGGGAGCGATCCAGAAGTACCGTTCTGACAAGCTGTTTTTGAAGACCATTCTCCATTTTTGATGATTATGGTGGCACTTGTAGCTACAACACAGAAGGACAATCAAAGAATTCGCTCTAGGCAGTACATAGGATTAATTTTCCCCAAACTAAAACAAGCATTTTTTTCCAGGCTAAATTAACAAACAAACATTGAAATATTAACACCTGTAATATCTATTCTATAGAGACTGATGAACTGTGATCTATTAGTCTGAATCACAAACACCTCCGAACTAGACAAGACTTTGGATTCTGTGCAAGAGTGAAACGTATGTAAAATGTACATAAAGATACTAGAAATCTCAACTTGCTCTTCAAAAGTGCAGAATAAATTTCATTTTGAATAAGCTAAAAGTATTATTAACATACGAAGTCATTCCCACTACAGTATTTACTGTTAAGCCACCAGCACACCACAAAACTCTGCACTCCTTCCGTCTTCTTCATGAAGCACTTCAGTAGCTTTCTAAGGAGGACCGAGCTCAGAAGAGGCCCTCCTTACCTCCACCGAGGAGGTGATGAGACACAAAGGAAATCCTCCCCTCCCCAGGGGCACTGAAGTCCTGCAAAACTTAATCATATGCACAGAGACTTCTAAAACAATATAGACAAGTACACTTCGGTTCAAATACTAAAGAGATATGTATATTGACACATTAAGATTTAAGTTTATATTGCATTTTTGAGATAAGCAAGAACTAGTCACACTGAAATAATCTGCACTTGTTTTTGACAAGAGAAAACTGTTCATCCATCAGGTCTGCCTCAGATTAGGATTTTAATAAAGCTGATTAAAAAGTAACATTAAGTATGTATCAAATATTGTATACTAAAGATTCAATACACATAGCCCTAAGATTTTGGTGTCTGAATGTACAGACAAAAAGCTGTATAAAATTAACTGTTTCACAGTAGTGCTTTGCGACCTTACATCAACACATCTCCAACACCAAGAGGACCAGGTTTGCTTTGTTTGTCACTTTCTAAAAGCAAAAAGCTAAATGCTTGCAAAGAAAAATCTATACATGAGAAACAATTTGGGTCAGTGATGCATTTATTCTGGTGGAGTCTGAATTATCTGGTATTGATCAGTGCCAAATTGATTTGTTTCAGTAAAGCATCAGCCCTTAGGCATTTTATAGCTTTTTCCAGAGATGACCAAGTTAAGGATATTTGCTCAGAGATCACTGTGGGCATCTAATGCCCGCAAACTGCTGCATTATGATTTTCTAGCTCAGCAGAGAAGTCGCAGTTGGATTAAGCACACTTCTGGCACAGGATGAGTTTGGCACTGTTCTGTTGTACTAGAAGCTCGAGTCAGCTAGTCAGGCAGAGTGCAGAAAAGCAAAGCAGATCTGCACAATTTAGTCATTATACTAGCCCAAAGATATTTTCTTCTACAACACAGAGTAGCTATTGCAATCTTCTGATCTTCTGATGCACAGCTGACAGGTACACAGTTATCTCACTCCAGCCAAAATCTAAAGGGTTAAAAACTTCCCCTTACCATAAGTTAAAAAAAAAAAAAAAAAACACACCCACACATTTGAGTGTTAAAACTACTCAGAAACACAGCTCCAAGTCAATTGCTACAATCAGCTACTGAAACACTATTCCCTCTGTAGGTAACTACTCCAGGACAATTCCCATTTGGATTCTTGCTCTTAACCTCAGAGCGTAAACATTTCAACATGCTCAATCACAGTATTTTCAGCTTACTGCTGAGATTTTTATCACCGTTTCTCTACTGATAATTTTTTCCTCCAATGTTCAAACCTAAAGCCTGTTTGCTACAAGCATTTTATTACTTAGCAGCAGCAGCATTTTAAATTTCATAATTTCCAAATTTCTTATAATAGGAAGTTTCTTTAGAGGAAAGAATCATAAAACTCAAATGCTCATTAGACAAAAAAGATTAGCTCTGTCAGAGGAAATTACTGGTCCTTAAGTACATCTCATAACAAAGGGCTGAGCTGGCCCAGCAGGAGGAACACTCTGTCATATCAACAAAAAGCAAAGTCCTTAAACAAAACAAGCTAGACTTCATCAATTTAATGCTGTCCACAGGCTGTAAAATTTTTGGTCATGAATTTCCATGACCTTCACAGCATAAGCCGCCTGGTTTCATCTTTGGGCTGCACTAATTTAACAGAAGTGTTTCAGCATTGTTTGCAAATACAAATTTGCCTTTTCTTCTCCTGACATCATTGCCTAAGACCAAGGCAATGAAAAAAAAGAACAGCACTGTACATGAAAACGCTAAAGGTAAGTTTAATTCTTTCCAGTCTTATTCAGAATCACAAAAACTTCCTTATACTAACATATGAATTATATGCAACACAAATTCGTGATGCTCACAAGAGCTAACGACCAGATTCAAGTCTCTTTCACTAAGTTAAACAATTTATCCAAAGGAAATCATGTTGGGGAAAAACAACATGCAAGAGCATTTGCCATATTTAGCAGTCTCAACAAAACAAAACACATGGTTTAAGAACAAAACAGAGAAAAAAGACCTACTTTTTTTCCCAATAAAGGTGGCTAACAAAGGAATAATACAAAAACTGTAAGATCCCACTACCAGCAAGGTCAGTAAGGTAAGGTCGTAGTGGCTTCCTGAAGCAGTCGGTGGCGTTAGTGTAGAATTGATGAAAACACGAGGAGAAAAATTGGTTTGTGTGCAGCTGCGGAGTCCTCCTGGTATAGTCATTTAAAAAGGATCAGAGCAAGCCCAAAGCCAGAGACACTGCAGCCATGTTCAAGCTCTCCTACTCCTCGCGCGTGCTCTTAGAGCAAATCAGAGTGGAAGAAGCGGGAAGCCTTCAAGGCAGTCAACAAAACAGATTACGCCGGCTAGCAAATCACACTGAATCAGGAGCCAGCAGTTGGGATGCCTAATCCCGAGAAGGGCGCGCGTTGCCTCGCCACGGAGCCGCGACCCTCGCCTTTGTTACGCGCGGGAGGGCAGGGAACAAAGCTGCTCGCGGCTCCGAGGCGCTTCCCAAACCCAACGAGGGGGCGCAGAATCTGCCCTCTTGGAGAAACACACGCTGCATATTATGTACCCTCTTATTCCTTTCAGGAATACGGTAGGGTTTCATTTTTAGTAAGACTACTACAGGAAGGAAAACAAGGAATTGAGAGGACTCGTTATATGTGTATGCATGCATATGCGCGTGTAAGCTATACGTGTATGCTAACTGACCGTCCTCTTTCCGTTTGAGACGGACTCTGAAGACATCTGGCATAAAGGAAATGCCTTTACCCTGTCTCCAGGATAAAACAGGCCATGCGATAGCAACAGAATATTTCAGTGCACTCATTTGAATATGTATAGCTGGAAGACTGACATGTCTGACGAAGAGTCAGTTTCGTTATTTCCTTCGCACTTCTTCCCCCTATAAACTCCCACAGCTGCTGGTACAGACCCTGCATAGAGCTTTGTATTAGAGCCACTTGCATTATTCTTCTCCCCCCAGTCTTCAGATGGCTTTCAGATGGGTTCAGGTCATACACCCGCACTGGCAGTTATGTGAGAAAGGATAAAAGCCCACCCATTCAGAGTCACACTTCCTATTAAAAAAAAAGATATCTGAGACTGTTTATCTCAGGCACACATTTTGCCTTAGAACTCTAAAAACAAGATACAGTCTAGGTCATCATGAACATTTAGTAGAAGTTGTGTCTCTACATTAATAGAAGTACTTCATTCATAGCACTCACCCTTATTTCTAATAAGAGAACTTATTAGTATCTAATAACATTTCTAATAGGGGAACAACTTCTAGCAAGAAGACTTCCAATCAAGACTACTGTTTGTGATGCTTCATGGTGGAAAAGGAGATGCACAAAAAGTTTTAGTCAACAAATCAAAGCAGCCCGCGTTCCCTGGGTTGTATATCTTAAGAATGAAACTTGCCAGTTAAGCAAAAGGAGGAAGACCCAGAATTAGTAAGAGAAGTGAGGTGAGAACTAACAGCTCGTTGTGAGACAGCATCTTCCTTCTAGAGGATTTTGCAACGAGCTGGTGCTGGGTCTCAGCAACAACCCGTAACACTGACCAATACTTACAATTACTGCTGAGACGACTCTGCTCGCTCTGAGTGCTACTGACTGACGAGACGCTGTGGGTTCTCTCCAGGTACCTTTTGACAGGCGCTTTGGGTTTAGGAAGCAGTTTACCACAGCTAGCCCAAGAGGCTGCAGAATTTCTCACGGAGGCGGGCTTCTCTTTGGGAGAAGATCCTATACCTGGCAATTGGGGTGGAGGAAGAAGGTGAAAGGCAGAGGAAAAAAAGTGGGGAGGAGTTAGAGAGGCCTTCACAAAAAGCTCAAGCAACTGCTTCTTAACATGCCTATAGTTAAGAGACTTACATATATAAAAACATACATATGAAAACTTGATTTACTGCATATTTGCATAGCAAATCTAAGCAATTCTCTCAATTTTTCAGCTCCTATAATCTTTTCCTTGATAAAAAACTGTAAAAATGACAAAACAGTCCTGAGGATTTCAGGCATCCAGTTTTACCTGCATACTGACCTCAGGATCAAAGCAAGACCTAGAAAGACCGGCCTTCAGGGCAGACATTTGCATACACCGTCTTCCCTGCATTCTACAGCTCGGGTATATTAAGGTTACTGGTAACGCCAGTCCCTAAAAATCACCACCTCTGGCTCAAAGCCAATCCAAGAACGGTTTTGGAGCTTTCCTCCTATAAGTCCTACACGGACTTATTTCTCCATTTTAAAAGATAATTTCATCCTTTCAAAGATAAAAGCAGCACAAAAAAAGTGCTGCACTTAGGTAATACACCCGGAACTGCCCAGTTCTGTGGACCGAGCACTTTACAGCCCATGCTGGGTGCACCTTCCCAAGGGCCACGCCGTGCAGGCACGTTCTTGCACTGACTGCTGGTTTGGGTTGAGCTTGTTGCATGCAAGAGACCAAAAGCTAAGTTAAGCAAAATAGCTGAAGAAGAATATATAGAAGAGAGGAGCTGTGCAGTGTTCACACGGCAAAGTTTATCTTACTTGATAAAAACATACATGAGTGCCTAAACTGTTTTACATTTTACTTGAAACAATCAAATTTCTCTTTACAGAAGAACACTCTTCCTTTTACTCTTGCCCCTGTAACCGTATGTCAGTTATGCTTAAGCTGCACAAGAGGCAGCTCAAATACCCCACATTTAGCCAGTTATTCCAGTTGGTTCCATGTTAGCTTTGCTGCTAGATCTCCACTCTAACAACAATGGGTAAGAAACCATGAACTTGCAGCCAGACCAAGGCAGCGTGACATTAAAGAGGGGGATTACGCTAAAATCTAGACAAAGAAAACACTAATGCCCTATGTCTGCATTTCAACAGTAGGTGGTGCGAGAGGATTAGATGCTTGTCTCAAGCCTTCCACATCAACTAGGGAAAAATAGGAGCAATAATAGTGAAGGAAGTCGCATTCATGCTAATCCGCTCAGTTTAGGTCAACTAAACTGTGGTGTAATTATAGTACACCACAAGATACATTAAACATGAAGCAGTATCCCATGTACTACTGGCCACCAGATATAACAAAAGCTTCACTAAGTCATTAAACACGACTGTTACGAGAGCTGCTTTTACTACTACTTTGTCATTATGCAGATCTTTGATTCTGTATAGACGTAAAATATGAGAACAAAATCTTAGTGTAAAAATCCGACAAAATTATCAGCCGTATTTTAGAATTTCTTGTACACGTCATTGCAATGAGCATTTGAACAACTTATTGCAGAAATACTCGCAAGCATCACCTCAAACAGCAGTGCAGACAAATCTGAAGTTGTGTGGTTGCATGACAAAAGAGAAGTTTCTGTACCATCTGAACCTTATAAAACAAATTGACACTTAAAACTTGCCACCTTGCTTTCTAGAAGTGATTAATTAATTTTCAAAATGGTTAAACATACTAAAGGGGAGAAAAAAAACCCACACTATAGGAGACCTCTTCTCAATAATCTCTCAGCAAAACTAGGCAAAAAAGCCCCACGCAGGACACCAAGGAAATGAGTTAAAGTTTTGCATTTCAAAGGCAGCTAGCAGAATAAGAGTAACTTATCAGCTGCACTTTACTCTTTACAGATGAGGGGTGGCATGTTTGATTCCTACCATGCTGGGCTCTTCAGTTTGTCCACTTCAGATGTGCAGGAAAAAAAATCCTGTTTTATTAGCAGTAATTTCCACTCAAGAGTGGCAGAGGCAAGCATGTGAAAATTCTTCCATTTATTTTTGAACTGCCTGTTCCATAAACATGTTTCCAGACACCCTGGCTTCTGCACAAAAATCCGCATGTGGCACTGCTGTAAACCAGCTGCACACTTAGAACATATTCAGCAAGCATACACTGTTTCAGAAGCCAAACCAAAGGGGTCCTGTTTACAGGTGGCCTGTGTTTTTTGTCTTAATTCTTCTACTGCTGAGTGCTTGCCTATAAAGCTTCCGCTAAAATAATTATTCATGCACTCAAATGCATTTTTCAATAACCCAGTCTGAGGGGAAAAAGATTTTTAAATTGTGACATAGAACCATTAAGCATTTTTTTAATTAAGTTTTTAAAAGAAAATCACCATTCCCTGAACAAGGAAGAGTATAGAAATAAGTGTTCTGAAGACATAAGCAAGACGACATGATAGATGAACAAGAGTACTGCCAACAAGCACAAGAGAGGAATATTCAGTGAATCATTTACTGCAGAGACAACAAGCAACAGTCCCTCAAAAAAAAAAAAACAGGCTTTCATCAGTTATTTAATCCAGTCATTGAAGTAGAACACTGGAAATATCACATTCTTCTACAGTGGAGTAACGTGTTGGCAATTCTTCAGAAAAAGCTCTATACAATAAATGTTACATCGAGTGCGTTCAAGTATCTGTTATATTAGAATGAAATAAGCAAGGGACAAAGCTCATCTTTCAAGAAGTTGAAATCAGATTTCATACCTCAGCTTAAGTCAGCCTCCCTTGTGAATCCCACACAGGAGATACCATTTAGAATAAATCAAGACTTCCTTTACATGGCACTAGAGCCTACAGTAGGACATAAATCAGGTAACACATGCTTCAAGGAAGGTAAAAATGCAAGAACCTGAAGACTGTCTCAGTCTTTTGATGAATCCACCTCCATTCTCCTGCTTTACAAGTCACAGTTTAGTTCTTCTGAGAACCACCCATGTCCTAAACCTCCTCACAAGGAAGCTGCTGTATCAGGCAGACGCTGTCAACACTGCCTAGAGATGCTTTCAAGAGAAATGGGCACAGGTTGTTTTAATAGGTACATTTATAATAGTGCCAACTTCCTTACTTCCTCTTAAAGGGCAAACAAAGCATTCTCAGTAGACAGGCCTTTTAAATCACCAAAATTCTAATCAAGAGAATATATGCCCGTGTTTTGTAAGGCACCCTAGCAGCTAATTTAGGATGGCATTAACTCCAGTTATGTTTTAAAACTAAAGATGTATTCACCAATTTGGAGATGACGTGTCCCCTGCTTGAAACCACATTCAGATATCCAGGACCAAGCACAGAAGAGCTGGAAACAATCACAGAACTATACAACACCAAAATGAATGCCCAGGAGCCTTTCCCGAACTGAAACTTGGGGCAGACTAAGTGCACCAGGTACATTTTGAAGTGTGGGTGGGGGAAGCAGATACCTGTACGAAATACTAATGCCAGCAAGAGTAGTTGCTTTGAGTTTCCATTGCTCTATCCACTCAGCATAACTTTTTGATTTTTGCCTTACTTGATTTTTCAGAAATTTTCTGCAAGTATTAAACTGAAGGCTCTTATTTTAGAAGTATTAAATGCTATAACATTTTAAAATATTTTGAAGCAAGACAGAAGAAGTCTACAGGTTGGAGGAAGTCTTTGTAAAGTGAGAGGCATTAAGTCTTCAAGAAAGCACATTGCTTTTTCAGACCTATAGAACAAAAGTAGTAAATCATGGAAAGACGTACTGGACTTGGCTATAACTTCCAACCGACTAATATTAACATAGTTGTTTATAATTGCTATTCTGAGCACTGTAAAGCATCAATTTTAAGATACTTAATAGCTACAAGCTTCCCAGATTACCTGGTTAACCATTAAGCAGCATTTGTTATACTATATATTACATTATATACATACTATACTCCTGAAGGAGTAATGAGTGGTTACAGGACATTACCACAGTTTTACCAAATGACTGATACTAATATTGAAGTCCCAGATTTTCCAGTTCTCGAATTACCAAAGTTACAAAAGAAAATATAGTTTGTGTTCTGTTACTAGCAATATTTCAGCTGCTAAACACAAACACGAACCCAGATAGGGAATGTTAAGCTATTGCTGAGTGTTCAAATATTTACAGTAGAGATTTGTTTAGGGACCAACAACAAATCAGATAGGGAAGAGCTTACATATTAAGGCAAAACCCAATCTGATGGAGACTTCCACAGACCTGTTTCATCCACCTTCAGTCCCTTAGGAAAGGGCTCCTCTTTGGCACTCATGCCAAGGAACCAGCAGCAAGCTTGTGCCAAAAACCTAACAGAGCCACTAGCAGTCGTGTGGCTGGGCAGGCACATGCTCCTCCTCTTGCAGTCCAGTGCTTGCAGAGTAAAGCTGGGGAACTGCTCTGTGCTAAAAAGCATTTTTAATATTTTATGGTAAAATAATGCATCTTAACCAATCCCACTTTCAGAATAATTTCATCTTTTTCAGTTGGGGTAAAAACAGAACAGCAATTGTGAATTTTGACTTTTTTCCCCCCTGCCTTGCTATCTCACCACCTCACTTTCTCCTCTTCATTTCAGTTTTCCTCTACTCTGAGCGTCTTCAAGCCCCTGGAAGGTCCAAAACAGTCCAGAAAAGGATGCCCAAGCTTGGCTTGCCTAGTCCTGATATTTGGCAGATTTCCTCACAAATTGACCCCTCCTTGATCAGCGAAACTCCTCCCTTTTCTGTTTTCTCTCAGGCTGAACTCCTCATTTCATCTTCTTTTCCAGCACCTACAAGTAGTACCAAGTTCAGAGCTCTTCTCTCTTCCCCTCCCTGAACCCTGGCCAGGCTTGCCCGTTCCACTTTTGCCAAGAGGTTGTCATAAACTGCTTGTTAACTAGCTTCAAAAAAACCAATAGCTTTAACACAGCAGTCACACACTGTCTATTTAGTAGTAATAGGTTTGGGGAGAAAGGGTAGGAGTGCAATACTAAGAAAGCCAATATGAGGAAGCCAAAGGCTACAGCCAGTTACACTTTTCATTCCTGTCCAGCCCTCCACACCACATACCGCTTTGTATGACTGAGAAGTTTGTTGTAGCTTTTATATCCACAGTACCTATAAAGTATTTCAAGCTTTCTGTTGCAGAAATTATGTAGTCCACCTCTTGTATGAAGAGCAGCCTGCACTGAAGTGAAAAAAAAGTTCAGAAAGACAGGAATTCTTTTCTCCTCCTCTCCTCACATCCCAAGAGAAGTCAGGGCTGATCAGTCAAGGTGAACAGCTATTTGAAGGCATATCAGCACATTCCTGCTAGTAAGTGCTACCAAAAATTTTCCATACAGAAAACTGGTGCACATGTCACTCCTAAGGCATATATAGCTAAGAATATTACCATTTCTCATAGCACTGAGAAGTGGACTGTTAATACCACTCATTGCAAGTATGACCAGATTTTTCTTGCTTCAGATACAGCACATTAACAGGATATGCCACAAGTCACCTGTGAAGAACTAGGAAACATTTAAAGAATTGAGTGCATTTTTTCATAAACAGGCTCACTCATTGCACCAGAAACAGCACTAACAAGATGGCTTACTCTTGGAAGTCTAAAGTCAAGGGTTAAGGGTGTTCCACAGAATACTGGAGATTATTCAGAGTATTAGGATACATTAATGATCTTTACATTAAATTTAGACATTGTCCCTTCCCTCCTATCAAAAACCTAAAACATCACACACTTAAGGTTACCAAACTAGAGTTCAATCAACCAACCAATCTACTACTAATGTAATTCATTGCAGCAGGTCACAGATTACCTCACAGCCAAAGAGCATTACGCATATTCCTCATGATCTATTTGACTTGAGATTAATGGTACATTCGTTTCAGTTAGGAGATTTTACGTAGACTAAATGTTAGGCTCGCAGAATATTAAGTTACCTATGGCAAGCTTCTCCCCTAGTGCTATGTCGCCAAAGATCAAAAAGCAAACTCCTTTTGCCCAGTTCAATTGTAGCTCCTTTCTGGGTTCAAAGGGCCAGCTGATCATTCTGTACACAAATCACTGTGTGCCTCAAACAGGAGGTCTGTGTCTGGCACAACGATACACACGGCTTTGGGGAGCTCCCAAGGACAGTCAGGAAGCAAGAGTTGGCGGGAGCAGAAACACCAGCTCTGAAATCTAATTCACTCAGAGACTTCCAGAGAAAGGAGGCCCTGCAAGATTCCTGAGCCCTCACAACTAACAAGGTCTTCTCAACAAACTGATTACCTGGACAAAAGGCCCTTCAGAGGCATTAAATAGTCACTGATTTAAGAGAGGAAACAAGCTTTTTCCCCTGAGTGCAACTCCAAGAGAACCTAGCAAACTCAAAGGAAAGGAAGAGGCAGAGAAGCAGCCCAAGTAGCACTGATTTTGTTAGTAAAAATCATGGAGTAAGTTTGTGAGACTGGACTAATGGGAAGAAGGACAAACAATATCTTGGACAAGCGAGTATGAGGAAAACGGCTTTTCGGAGTTTTCTCCTGGAAGGAAGAAAGGAGAAGAGTAGCTGAAACTAGCTTTACATCCTATTTGTATTCTCTCCAGTGCATTTCAGGTTTGACCAAGAGAATGCACACCAATGGCAGGTGCCCTCTCTGCCTAACTCTCCAGATCAGCATTTTGAGATAGTTCTGGCAGTTTCAGGCCAGATAACCTGAAGGTTATGCTCATTTTTTCAAGTATTTTGTTTCTTCTTGGCAACACGGCAATCCAGTTTTAATAAATCACATGATAGTTAACAGGAACGATACAAGCTGAACTGTGATTTGCAGTAACAAGGTTTGGTCTAGATTCTAGGTTCAGTGTCGGAACAGAATTCGAGACTAAGAATGTTTATTAAAACTGAACTGTTCTGGGTCTGCTTCACTAGTATTGTGGAAGGCCTTCCCAAAAAGTCCTGAATTACAAACTTTACCTGTCCATTTCCAGTTGCATGGAAACAATAAAAATCCATTTAATTCATTTGGAATCTGAAAAGCCTTTTTTTTGTGTGTGTGTGTGCAGTAAATTGCAAAAGAACTCAGTGATGTCAGTCTTTATGTGATGTCTAAAGACTGTCTCAGTACTGTCTTTATCACTCATGGTCTGTTAATTTTCCCTCTACTCAGCTGCAGAATGCTAAAGTCCTTCAGCACGATCAACTTTCCATAAGTCCAAGAACAAAATTCAGCATTTTGAAGATTTATGCTTGGAGATAGGAGCTCATTACTCTACTTACAGGCTATGAAGAAAAGGAAGGAAGTCAGAACAACAGTGGGTAGAATGTGGCAGAAAACCACCAGATGAACTATGCTTTAGGCATAGGATATTGTGGCAAAGGATACTGTGGTCCATGAAGGTCTAAATGGCTTGCTTTAGTTTCCAGAAATTCTTAACATCTATCAGACATAATGTCTAGTTTTTGGCACTTTCAGATCCTCAAATACTTGCAATTGAACAGAAGACTTGACAAAGCCCTCATAGCTAAAATAACACCAACAACATGAAGTTTTGTATAATAAGGAAAAATTGAAAACAATAGTATAATTTTAAGGCAAAGTGTAGGTAAAGCATTAACATGTCAGAAGTATAAGAATATGGAAAAGGAGTAAAAGTCTCAATACTTTACATATGGCTAAGCTGCATTCAGCAGGAGGAAAACAGTGACAGACATTTATATTTTAATTCTAAAGTAATCATGTATAATCTTACGCTGCTCAAACGCAAATCAAATTTCTTGTGGCCCAGACTATCACAACCCTTCAGTCCAATTCCATGGGTGGCAGTATATAATTTTGGGAAGTGGTTGACAGCAATAGAATTTGGAGCAAGAAATTGGAGTGACATTCCAAGGGACCAGCCACCGCTCTGAATCAAAGACATGACTGAAGTCACATGACCTCAGCTACTAGCAGATGACTACTTTTCACACAGTGATTAAGTGTATCTAATTAGATGGCTGTACATGTTGCTGGGACTGAAAACAAAAACTCTCCTCATTTCAGTTCAGGTCCTTAAGCCAGTCCCAAGACTCCAAAAATTAGACACACCTGGAGAAGAGAAGGCTGAGAGGAGACCTGAGCAGTGTCTATAAGGACCTCAAGGGAGGCAGTGAGGAGGATGGGG
>JAYECN010594830.1:28920-55065 GCA_035222435.1 Microcambeva ribeirae | reverse complement strand
GGAACATTGTCAGAGAATGCAGGGATGAAACGAGGAAGGCCAAGGCCCGTTTGGAATTAGAGTTAGCGAGAGACATCAGGGACAACAGGAAGGGCTTCTACAAATACATGAGCAGCAAGAGGAAGACTAGGGAAAATGTTAGTCCACCACCGAATGGGGAGGGTGCCTTGGTGGCAGAGGATGCAGAGAAGGCAACCTTACTAAATGCCTTCTTTGCTTCTGTCTTTACTGCTAAGGTTAGTCCCCATGAACTTCAGAGGCCAGAGACAAGAGAGAGAACCAGAAGAGAGGAGGACTTTCCCCTTGTCAAGGAGGATTGGGTTAGAGATAATTTAGGCAAAGTGGGCATCTGTAAATCTATGGGCCCAGATGGGATGCATCCAAAAATGCTGAGGGAATTGGCTGGGGTTATTGCTCAGATGCTCTCCATCATCTTCGAGAGGTCATGGAGGGTGGGGGAAGTGCATGAGGACTGGAAGAAACCAGCGTCACTCTTGTCTTCAAAAAGGGCAAGAGGGAGGACCCAGGAAACTACAGGCCGGTCAACCTCACCTCCATCCCTGGAAAGGTGATGGAACAGCTCATCCTAGAGACCATCTCTAGGCATGACAAGGAAAAGAAGGCGATCAGGAGTAGTCAGCATGGATTCACCAAGGGAAAGTCATGTTTGACAAACCTGATAGCCTTCTACAATGAAGTGACTGGCTGGATGGACGATGGGAGAGCCGTGGATGTTGTCTACCTTGACTTCAGCGAGGCTTTCGATGCAGTCTCGTATAATATCCTCATAGGAAATCTCTGGAAGTGCAGACTGGACGAGTAGACGGTGAGGTGGATTGAGAACTGTCTGGGTGGCAGAGCTCAGAGGGTCGTGATAAATGGGGCCGAGTCCATTTGGAGGCCAGTGGTGTCCCCCAAGGGTCAGTACTGGGCCCAGTGCTGTTCACGTTGTTCATCCATGACTTGGACAAGGGCACAGAGTGCACCCTGAGCAAGTTTGCAGATGATACCAAACGATACCAAACTGTGTGGAGTGGCTGACACTCCAGAGGGCTGTGCTGCCATTCAGAGAGACCTAGACAGGTTGGAGAGTTGAGCAGATAGCAACCTCATGAGGTTCAACAGGGACAAGTGCAGGGTCCTGCACCTAGAGCGGAATAACACCAGGCACCAGTACAGATTAGGGGTTGACCTGCTGGAAAGGAGCTCCATGGAAAGGGATTTGGGAGTCCTGATGGACAACAAGTTAACCATGAGGCAGCCATGTGCCCTCATGACCAAGGCCAATGGGATCCTGACTTCATCAGGAGGAGCGTTGCCAGCAGGTGGAGGAAGGGGATCCTGCCCCTCTGCTCAGCTCTGGTGAGGCCGCCCCTGGAGTACTAGGTGCCGTTCTGGGCTCCCCGGGACAAGAGGGATGTGGAGCTTCTAGAGAGAGTCTAGCGTAGGGCCACGAAGATGATTAAGGGGCAGGATCATCAGGAAAGACTAAGCGAGCTGGGCCTGTTTTGCCTAGAGAAGAGAAGATTGAGAGGAGATCTGATCAACATGTACAAGTACCTGAGGGAAGAATGTAGGGAGGATGGGGCCAAACTCTTCTCAGTGATGGCCAGTGACAGGACAGGGGGTAGTGGGTGCAAGTTGAAACACAGGAAATTCCATCTCCATGTGAGGAAGAACTTCTTTCCTGTGAGGGTGACCGAGCCCTGGCACAGGCTGCCCAGAGAGGTTGTGGAGGCTCCTTCTCCTGAGATCTTCCAAACCCACCTGGATGTGACCCTGTGCCCTGTGGTCTAGGTGTCCCTGCAGGAGCAGGGAGGTTGGACTAGATGATCTCTAGAGGTCCCTTCCAACCTCAGTTATTCCGTGATTCTGTGATTCAGTGTTCAGTATGTTCACATTTACTTTCTCTCAGGACAGAAAGAGCCCTTCTGCACTCCAGTCTTAGCAAAGAAATTCATGAAGAGACCCAAATGAGAAAGTCTAATTTAAGGACTGGACTGTGGCTGTAGAAACTATGCAAACTCTGTTAAAATATACCAGTAACTCTGTTAATCTATTTGCGTATACGTATCCCTCAATAGAGGCTCTGACTAGAGCCCAAGAGAGAGTGAAACAGCTTCAGTATTTGGTTTTTCCTTTACATTCACCAACCAGCAGCAGCTTTTCCCGTAAGCTGCACAGGATATTTCAAGGCCTGTAATGCAGAATGTTGGTTTGGGGAAAAAGAAACATTCCTCTGATGCACATTACCATATTCTCGGCATGAAGCTGGTAAGAGTGGGCTTCTCTCAGAAGCCTCTAGTAAGTAACAAATGTCAACTGTAAAACTGGGCATTACTAAAAACCCGGTCCTGTTTGAAGGACATCTTCTCTTTAATCAAAGAGAAAGCCTGGGGGGCAAGGAACCACTTTTTTTTTTTTTTAAATATCTTTTTAAAATGGCTCTAAACTACTGTAAGCCACTATTGTCAAAAAAAAAAAAAAAAAATCGAAAGCCCACAGTAATTGTTTCTGGACTGATAGCAGATGCAAGAGCAGAGGAGAAGAGAGTTTCCTTCAAGATTATGACAACACAAGCTAAAACACATTTGTCTTCACTCTCAGGAAATATTCCCTGCACCTTCTAGACGTAAGGATAGGAAATCCCCAACTGGGGCATTATTTAGAACAGAATGTAGGTAACAGAACACCTAGCTGAACTGCCAGGGTTAATAAAGTTTCCAACAGACCACAGCAAAAGGTTACACTAGAGTCCCAAATACACTATAGATCAAAAAGACTGCGGAAAATAAGCTGAGGCTGATTTTGCAATGAGAACTGTTTCAAAAAATTATCTCAAAGTGTTTGTCACCGTCCAGCAGGCAAGTAAAAAAAAAAAACACTAAATGAACAATTTTGTCTTAAACACCTTTAGTTACAAGGTAACACATCCATTTTAAGCTTTTAAGCCTTCCCTTTAAGGAGCAGGGTGATGATAAACGCACGGAACCGCACAGATGCAAATCCCCAAGAGCCAACTTATTCCAACCATTACATTTTGGCTCCCTCTGCTGGAATTAAGTAACAGAATCAAGTGACACTGTTTTTGTCCAACTTCACTCAACATTCCAAAAGGCATCAACGATTGCCAAAACGCACAAAAGCTCACCTACATATTGGGTATGAAGTCATACCACACAAAGATCAGATCAGTTGCCATTTTTAAGACAAACCTTTTAAACAGATACAGTGTTTTTGGAGCTGATGCTGTTTAACATTCCCAGGCTGCAGTTACTTTTTTTGCTTGATCAGATTATTGTTATAAGTTCCTGAAAACAGGCAGGCACCTCTGACAGAATGGGAGTATAACTTATAATTTCAGTTGGCCTAGTTACACTAGTTATGATCCATCAGCTAGGCTGTTCACATACATAAAAACTGGTTGGTAACAGACTAAAAACATGCTATTCTGCTCTAGAAAAGTTGCTGTTAGGAATCAGTAACTCCCCCAAGAGAGGGACTCTATTCATTTTTATTGCTCATTTTCTCAAGCAAATGCTAAATGCAGGTCTTAGCTTGTAAGAATTATACGGTGAACAATACTGGGCAATACTAAACTCATGAGGAAATGTGAACTGGACACGCTGATGCATAGTCAACTTAAGCTGAATTTGCAAGAAGTCATCTCTATTCACTGACACATAACCATGTGAATGAAATTACAGTTGGCGGCAAGCATGATAATAACACACACAGCCAGTGTTAAATACACAAAAAGAAAGAAATCACCTTTAAAACTGTAGCCAAAGAATACACTATGCTAGGATGCATAAAATCATAGCTGAAAATAGTCCTTTCAAAAACAGAGTTCCCTTAGGTATTAGGCTGTTTTTTGGTCAGCATGTCAAGTGTTTTACCACTTCTAACTCACAGCTCAAATTCAAAGGTCTGCAGATGAACTATATTTAACTCTCTACTCACACAGAAACCACACGAACACCTCCAGATAGCTATCTTCACTATCACTGTGTATTTGCTAGTCCTGCTCTGTTCTTTTCAGAAATACAGACAAAGCATGGGTTTACCGAAAGGTGTAATTACTGTTTCATTGCTAGGAAAGAAAATTAAGGTATCAGTTGTGTATTTCACCACTGCTAGCATTCTCAAAGAAGCAATCCCAGAACGTGCAAGTTCTGTCTAGTTGTTTACAGCTATTTTGGACTCTATAATTCTGTAATATAATTAAAGCCAGTTTCTCCTCCTGGACTTGCATCTTCATCGCTTTGCATTTATTAAGTGATGCTGACTTTCAACGAGTATTAGGAAAACTCTCTGCAACTTCCCTCAGTTACAAAGGCATGCAAGATCATTGCATTTGCAAATTCTACTGCTACTCCTTCTGCTGTAAAGCAGAAAGTTCTGACAGGACAAACTTCAGTGAAAAAGTGAAGCCAGTGAGCACAGGAAGCATCCCAGCAGGGAGACCCAGGTTGAACTGAATGGCTCCTAACAGTCACAGGAGTACAAAGAAACTGCTGCTGCTGGAGGCCTGTGAGCTCAGGCCAGAGTTTGTGAATAATCTCCAGCAGCAGCCTCGTGCTAACTGCACTTCACCTCTCAGTTAGAGCACCTGTGTCCCACGTAATCCCACCAGCAGCTCAAAGAGTCTCTTACTCCAGTCTTCACTTTAACAGTTCTCAAATAGACAGAAAGATGCTCATCTGTGTGACAAATTATTGTCAAAGACAAGACACCAGCTGCATGTTCCTTCCTTGCAGTCTTCCATATAGATGCCTCTGCTAGAGGATTTAAGATCACATCCAGCTGTGACATGCATATACGGTCACACTCACACTAGAGGGGCTTAGAATTTAAAATTTACTGGGTTAAGATTTACCATTAATCAATCAATCACCACTGTTATAAAGCAAAAATAACTTCCCGTCTTCCTTCCCTTTTCCCCAGTTTGGTGCCTGTAACTAGGGTGCAGTTTATTTTCAGATGAAGGTAAAGCAAGACAGGCTCCAAGAGCACATTTCACCTGCTCCAACTGCTCTCAAGAGCTCAGCTCACAGGACCACAGCAGAGCTGAAGTGATCTCTTAGCTATACAGCCACATTCCTGAACAGACACTGTGGACACCAGACTCTCAATACTGGTTGTTTTCTCTAAGTATCTCCTGCTCGTGCTGCACTACAAATTAATATACATATAAGTCAAGGTGGCTAGGACAGAGATGAGATCGCATCGAACCTAGGCAGAAGGATAAGGCACATTCAAGAGTCTTTAAACATCCATCTTAATGGTTTGATTAATGTCCAAAGGTGTTCTTATCCCAGCTTCACAAGGCCTGTCTCTAAATCCTCAAGTCCCAAATGTCTCTCTCAGGCCAAGCACCTCCAAATTCTAACATCCCATCCTCTACTGGGACTCACACACTTCTAAAAAAAAGAAGTTGCCCCCAAAAGTGTTTCTAGGGCATAAAAGTTAACCTGTTGATGTTCTCTTTGTGAGTATTACAAAGGTTCTCTGGCAGACTGAAAAACCACAGCCATTTCAGATGCACTAGCACAAGTCAGATCGTTTGAGAACCCGCATACCTGCCTTCTTTAAGACGCATGCACCTGTGGGTCCCAAATCTCCAGCTCTGAAGAGTAATATTCTTTATCAGAGAAGCAAATGTAATAAAGTGTTCATGTACTTTGGAAGATGGTGAGATTGAGTCCTTCTTCCAAAGTCCTCACAGAAGTACTTAATCTATAAAGTATAAAATTTTGTGTAAACAGTTTGAGAAGTTCCAAGTACCAAGGTGACTTACTCAAAGTAGCAACTACATATTTTCTATAGCACTCATGTGAACACAGTACACCAAAAAATCTTGCAAAAATCTGCTTTTTGAGTAATCAAACACTGGGGCCACACCATTCTTTTAAAGCACTTAAATCACAACATTCCAAACCTGTCTCTGTATGTTTGTGTCCTTAATACAGGCCTGCTTTGCAAGAGACTACTTCAGCCTCACTCCATCTGCTGGTCAGAACTGCAATTACATAGGCACGATTTAAACTGTTACACTCCTTAACCAATTAGGCAGACAACTTGACATTATTCTCTTCTGCAGAAAGAACAATTTTAAGCACGGACTTCTGAAAGAAATTCTTATCCTGTTTTGTCTCAAAAACTCTCCCTCAAAGTCATCTGGATACTATAAAATTTGGAAGCAGATGCAAAATACTTAAAATTCAAATCCTGCTTAAATACAAAAAGCTTTGACACTAATAATCTCTAAACCAGGCTCCAGAGACCTAGAGATTATTCAGTTCCAAACCAACTAACCTACACTAGAGAGGGTGCTGTAGAATAACAACGTCAAATTTATTTCAGCAGTGCTTAGAAGCATGCAAGGTGCTTCATAAAAGCAATGGTAATTTCAAGACATACTAGAAGGATAATATAAGCTAGGGAAAAGGGGGAGAAAAAGCTAGGAAAGAAAAAGTGACTCTATACAAAATGATATTACGACTATCGCCATGAGACAAGACAATGTAGCAGAAATGTTTTCAACGTCAGAAACGGTCAAAAAATAATTTATACTTTAAAAGCTTACCTTAGTTGAGAGCACTTTAAATGTACTTTGCTCTGGCACTATAGAATGAAGAAGAACAAGCTTTAAGTTGTAGTCTTCCCCTGATGGAAGTCTCACTGAGGCATTCATCTGTTAACAGTCAAAAACACGTCTCCGGTCACCTGAGAGAGCAGTTTTTCATTCTGAGGTAAACGATTGCAGCTTGGCACCAAGATTAAGTGATTAAATTAATGACCCTTCACTAGGACACTTTTGAAATCAAGCATCAGACATCAGAGAATTTAAAATGAAACCACTACTTCCTGCATTATTCAACAAGGTGTTTCTAAAGTACACTACAAAATGAAAAGGAGATTTCAGTTCTTAGCCAGCAAGCAAGTATTCAGAATGCCTATTATCTTGTCAGCTTGATCTGCATTCTTTAGAGAAAGATTTCTAAAGCAAATAAAGTGTCAACATATTAATAATGAAATATGAAAACAATTTGCAACTTCCTTTCTAGTATGTGCAAATGATGTGGCAAGCATCCACATAATTTTAACAATTTAAAGTAGAAAGAATTATAGAAGTATTTGGCTCTTACTAAGTATCAACTTAGCTGAAAATAAGAGCCCAAGTCCTCAATATTCACAGGTAAATTAAACATGAGTGTCACTAGTACTGCATACGGTATCGCAGTAAAGAGATTACAGCCCTCCTCTGAAATACACACTGGGTGCCATTATCAATTTTAGTGACACCAGAATGAAGCAAAACACACACAACAACATTAATTCTTGTATAATTGTCCTAAAACAAGATACACTATTTATGCATACCTGCTCTTTAAAAAGCCTTGTTTTTGTTCATTAATACTCTGGGTACACATATACTCAAACATTTTTAAGCTTGGTTCACTTCCTCCCCTAAACCCTTCCAAATACTCAGGAAGCTGAAAAAACAGATGCTCCTTTTGCAGCATGTACACCAGAATTCATATTTAAGATACAGCTTATGCGTATCCTATGGATCCTGTTGTGGCAACACTCATACAAATACTCAGATGGAAGATCACTTGCACTATTTTCTCTTGCTATTCCAATAAGGAGGCAACCCAGTGTTTTAATAACTGCATCCTGTGGAATCCATGGGTGCACATCAATGAATGAACACAAATCACCTCTTTTTCCGAGAACTGTACACGGACAGCATCCTTTTGTGCATTCTTGATCATGATAGTCACAATCACTTGGGATTCCGTTTGGTACCAGTCATACCTTAGAGAGAGGAAAAAGCTGACTGCAAGAAGATATAAATACATACACACATGTATACACACACCAGAAGCCCAAATATTACACTGCACAATTTGGAGGAGAAAGACAACACACAAAATTAGATTTCTTCCCCCTCCTCTAACAAAGCACTTGTAGACTTGATGAAGAATTTTTTTTTTTTTTTTTAAGGAAAAAAAATCTTTTTTTTTCTTTTAAGAAAAAGAAGCATATCAGGAAGAGGCTATTTTCTAATCCAATTCACAATATTTTTTGCCTTCCATAAAGACGACGACACACCTTTTTTAGTTAAGGATCTTAAAAGCATCTTGAAAGATTACCTATACTTACTATATGGGCAAGTCTTTGAATTAACCTCAGCATGAGAATTAGAAATAGAAGCGAGAACAGAACCCTACTTTCCCAGTGGAGCATTCTAGCATTCTCTTGAAGGTACAAATGAATCTGAATGAAGTAGTGACATTGTTTAAGAAACACTTCACATATCAACTATAGCTTTTTTTTTTTTTTTTTTTTTTTTTTTGGTAATTTCAGAAAGTGGCAGTTTCCTATCTTGTCTCTCCAATGCCTGAGTCATGAAAGAAGAGTTTTTATACATACATATATATATGTATGTATTATCTTAATTCTCACAATAAAGCTGAAGTCAACTTACTTGATCTTTGATGGCAGAGGTTGCTGTTGTATACTCTAGTTGAAAGAAAAATTACATCACCATAAGTGGAAAAACATAGTGCAATATATTTCAAAGACACAGAACATTTTCATATTGTCTGCTACCTTTTTCTTGATTTACAAGTACATTAACTTACAAACAAGTATAAAGTTCATCACTATTCTCCTAGATATTTATTCCTGATGAGAATAAAAAGTGTCAATCACAAAACACTTGATATAATTCATAATATGCAAGTCAAATATTTTGTAATTGCCAGGATTCAGCTTCAACTCATTTTAGGCAAGATGTATACCTGAGACACAGTAGCTCTACTGCTCATCCAGGAGTTACAAAAGAAACTTGTGACAGATTTGAGAGATTTTTAACATAAAAACCTTTTAACTGTTCTATTTGTCTTGCCTACCCTACCACTTCTGTTCAGCTTCCTCCCTTGTTTTTAAGATTAACAGTTGGAATTCTGAGTAGATTCCCAACATAAATTTCTCATTTAGTCTAAAAAACAGGTCAGTTCTGACTCTCCTGAAGGTTTCAGATAGTAAGAAACCTGAAAGCTGAACCAGTTACAATAGAAAACAAGTCTGCACATACTACTTGTGTATGCTGGAAAAAAAAAAAAGTTACTTCCTACCAGTCACTCACACATAAACACACAAAAACAAACAAACAAAAAAACTCAGCAATGACCAGATAAGCTGGTTAGTTCTTTTGAGTTCGGCTGCAGACAGTGAGACAGAGTTACAGCTTTATTAAAGAAATCTACACAGCAACTTCCAGAGTTTTATCATATTCCTGAATCCTCAGGAATGAGGATTCCTCAGGATGAAATTCTTAGTTCAAAACCCAGGGGTCTACAGAAAAATTGAATCTTAAGAACTATATGCAACGGCGGGGAGGGGGGAGGTATTTAAAAGCCTTGAAGTTGTTAAAAGCCACTGAAGTGTAAAAGCGTGCTCTATCTTAATAACAAAAAATACAGTGAAGCAAAAAATACTAAGGAAAACAGCTTACCATTTCAGTCTGCGATACTGCTGCAAGAATAATAATTACACTCTCAGTACAACATGTCAAACTTACATGGCATTTATTCTAGCTAAAGCTGGACTACTTCACATATTTTGTGTTTACCTCAGACTCAACAGTAGGAAAGTTAACAGTTAAACTAGCTAGCTGTCACTAGCTAGCTGTCTGCTTTTATGACCTACTAATTTTCATGAGAATTTCTTCATGCAACCCATTTCAACCAACAACTCACACAAATGAACAACTATGATACAAAACATCTTGTGATGAAGAGAAGGAAAATATGTTCCATTAGACTTTCCTTGCTTACCAGAAATATATACAGAAGAGCAGAGGGAGAGGAAGCTGGGGTGTTTTTGTTGGTGGTGGGTTTTTTTTTTTTTTTTTTTTTTTTTTAAATGAAACATGGAAAGTTTATATTAGGTTATCATCCATTCATACTACTAGCAAAGATTTCTCATCAATTTTGTATCTCATGCTAGGCTAACATGGTAGGAAGTGGGATGGAGTTTAGGCAGAATTAAAGTCATTCATGTGACCTTAAATACACTGAAATACTAGAACTCAAACTATAGGTCAGTATTTCTTCTTTTACATGTTTTTCTAAAATATTTCTGTTAACAAGTGACAAAAGGTAATGAAAAAAAAGAATTTGAAGGTGTAATGAAGAAACTATTTCTACTCCACCCTTCCGCCTCCACATCCCTGCTCTCTTCTGGAATATCCAATGGGAGAAAATCTCTTGAAAAATAGAAGAATGAATATTCAAAACAGGACAGGACAACTGAATTAAACCAGACAAAACAGATGTGTTATCCTTGAGATGGCAGAGAAAGTTCTCAACCAAGATAACATGCTGCAAAATAAAATGGTACCTGCCAATCACTTACCTTACCTTTCCAAACATGACATTTTTCACAAGAGTTCTTTCAATTTATATATTCCTATAGAACACAAACGGAAGGACTCTTCTCTGCTTATTTATTTACTTTTTGGCATTAAATTGACCTGACCACGCAATACTGCTCATGCCATAGTCTTCAGTGTTACAAAAGGGGAAAGAAGTGACAACAGGCAAAAGAAAGAAAAAAAAAAAAAAAAAAAAATCTGCTATTCTGTTACACCTCGTTCAAATCCACAGGCAGTTGAAGCACCATGGCTAAATTCACTGCCAACGATGTCAACTTGGAGCAATACTCCTGAAAGGACAATCAATCAGATGTACATAGTGACTACCAAGTTGCTACACCAGAGTAGCAGTTAGTACCTGACTGAGGCAATTTCCAAAGGGAACTGAAGAAAGATCCCCAAGTTTCCACTGCTCTTTCCCACTTTGAGAGACCTGAAAACCTATTTTGATATTGAAAACTCCAGCTTTTAGAAAACAAACATGCTTCCATAGTTATTAAAAAAATAATACTTAGCATTAGCATATGAAAGCAACATAAAATTAATTCTGATTGCCTGAACTTTAAATATGTACTTTCCTGTCATGGCTGATTATATTTAAAAAAACATATTACCTTCCTTGAAAATTAAAGGAGAGGGGTCGCATACTGAGAAACATAAGTTAAACAGAAGAACACTTTTTTTTAAAATTTCCTTTTTTTCTAAGAGGTAAGACATAGATCTTTCAAAACATGAAGCAGTTGCAAAGCACAGAGCATATCAAATTCCATATCAAGAGAACTGCTTGATCATCTTACCATTTAGTGTTTCCTCACATCTTTTAATCCAAATAGTAGAGGTGTGATCCACATCTAGAAGAGACCAAACACAGCAACATTAAAACTTTTCAAGCACCACCTGTATGGAACAAAGCACAATTCATCATTACTGCCCATTGGAACAAGTTGATCCCAAATTTGCAGCAATTTATTAAAGCATGGTATTCTTTCTACTATCTTCTGGTAACCTTGATCTCTCCACTTAAGCTTTAAGTACTTTTACACAACTTTTATTTAACTATCTTGTATTTAATTAACTTAATTTGTAGAACATACGATCATGCCTTGAACTGACCCAAATCTACCTATCAGGTTCCAGTTTGCTTAACTGCTACAACTGTTTGATGTAACATGGTTCTACACTCGTATTCCCATTACTGTTCAAATTATTTTTTCCAAAATGTTCAGCCACATACTTTTCTAGTTGGAAAGTACCAGGTGAGCTAGCCTGTCCCAAGGACAACCCAAAACTGTGAAACTTTTCACAAGCACCAAGTGTCTTCTCCTGGTGACTGGTGGTTTCACACAAACTTACATGCCTATCTAAAGCTTCAGGGATGTTAGAAATACATTCTAACTTCACACTGGGGGGGGGGGGAACACCACAAAGAAGTTTAGCTAAGAGTGACCATTTAAACCTTTCAGCAAAAATCCCAGAAAAAAAGCTTTAATAGTCAAGAAAGTAACTGATCAGCAACATTATGCTGTTTCCACCCCCCTCCTTTTGTTTTTTAAACCAATAGCTAAACCTTTGTCTTTATACAGTACAGGGAAATTAGTCACCCTCCCTGCAGAAGCTTGAAAATGACACTTGAACAGACAATGCCTTGCGGAAATGCCCATTATATTAAATACTGGGATTCTACAAACTATTAGCCTTGACCTCTTCAAATATAAAGAGGTCATAAATTTTACGGCATGTCTGACGTATTAAAACTGCTACCCCAATGTTCAATACTATTTCTCTCCTCAACTTTTGCCATCTCTACTGATCATTCTAGAATCTATTACATAAATTTTATGTAATCTCTCAAATACCACTAGTAAAAGATAAAAATACAAATAAGAACATGGTTGCCTTGACATTACAACACACTCACTGCTAACAATTTTCTTCTCTTATCTTAGCAAATTCTGAAAAGACAATATCCATGTTCAGAAGGAATTCTCCAAAATTAACTGTCAAGGGTTGGGGGTAGGAGCGGGAAATCTAATGATGGCCTTAATTACTTAAGTTGTAGTTACAGACACAGAGTCAGACCCATCTCAAAAGGAGGAAAGAAGTGAGGAAAAAGACACAGGATGCAAAAAAAGGAAATTCTGATAATTTTTTTTTTTTAAACAAAAGGAGAACATTAACACTGGAGCAGGTTGACCAAAGAATCTATGAAATTTTCATCCTTGGAAATAATGAGAAATCAACTCTAGAAGGCCCTGAGCAGACTCATGCAAGTTCAAAGGACCAGATGAGCTCAAAAGCTGCCTTGCAACCTAAGATATTCTACAATTTTAAAATGTAATCCTCCTGTCCTCCATAAAATTACAAAAGTATTGAACCTAGAAGCAAAATTTATCAAACAAAAAAGGAAAATGGAATGGAATAGGATCATGAACCTAAGCCAAACTGAGTCAAGTCTACCTTGATCCAGTCTCAGATTTTCAGCAGCAAGAATTTTTATCTTTAAAGTACAGCTGATAAGACACCGAACATTTCCTAAAAATAAATAAGTAAATCACCCTCACCAACTACTGCCTGTTCAACATATAACTGGAGAAAAAAGTTGACTAACTGAATTTTCCTCCAAACAACTAAACTTAATAGTAACTTTTTAGTTGCTTTTCAGAATACCAAAGGTATTCTAAAAAGTATTTTTTTTAGAATACAAAAAGCAGCTAATAAGATGCTTCTTTTAAAAGTTGATACTTCTCATCTTTACAAAATTCATTAGAAGGCCACAGCAAAAAGCAAGACAATTTCTCCAGTATAATCATCCAAAATCCATTTAATATGTTGAAGAACAGATCACCCTACTTTGTCAAAGTATTGAACTCCAAAAACCCATATACATATATATATATATATATACACACCTAATCTTATGACTGAGAGAGATCTCATTTCCTAGTGTTAGTAGATAAAATAAAACTTTGTCCTCTCAATACCCCATCCCGTTAAGTTGCATTTAAACATCACTGTAGGTGGGTAGTGGGAAGCCTGTTGAAGTACCCTAGGCACATCAGTCCTACCAGTAACGAGCACAAGCAGGAAGCTCATGTCCGTTAGCGTTCTCGATTAAGGCTTAAAGCAGACCTTGTACTAGCACAGAAGAGAAACACGTCATGGTCACGTAAACACGTCACTTCTGCCTCCTTGTGAAACAAAGAAACTAGCCTTGCCAGTAAAGAATTCCTCACCATAGAAATTTGCTACCAGGCAGTAACAGTGAAAATCTCCTTGTATCACCTACTTCGTGATATGCAACTAATTTTCCCCTCTATGCTTTTTCCTTTTGCACTAGCTGCATTTAACTAGAAGCTCACTGTTTTTGCCCAAAGCCCTTACTAGCAAAATTGCTAAGTCTGGAAGGACTTTAAACAGTTTCTCACAACCTAACACTTCTTCCACAGTAGCCAAAGCTTACAAACACCAGTTGGTGCAATGGCAACTTCCACCCTACCACTGTCCAACCGCTTCACTCCTGATGGCTTCAGCAATCAGACTCTTTAGTTGATCATTTCAGCACATTATTCCAGGAGAAAATACAAATACGGATGTTTTATGCAGCCTTAATCCACTGAAAGAAAGGATTAAACATGCAAAAGTGAGGGAGCAAAAATCACTTGGCAGCAAGGACTTGAATTAGCTTATGCTCCCACGGAAGCGCAGTTTTAGAACAGAGGAGCAGTCAACTTTCTTGGCAGAGGCAACACAATTACATTTTTACTGGAGTTTCAGGTCCCAGACATTGTTAGAGATAAGAAAATGCACTAGAAAGATCTTAGGATCTGCACTAGAAAGATCTGAGGATGTTTATCAGATCACTGTACTTCATTCTGTGCAACTTTTAAGGTATTTTTCTTACCATTTCTTTTGACTGTTGGGAAAAGATGATGGAAGAAAGCGAGAATTTTATTTTAGTGCTGCACAGGAAGGAAGAGAAGGCAGGCTTATAACCACTGTGCAATTACTTCATTCTAGGCTTCCCTGTAGCTTCTATCAAAACTTGATAGAACAATTTGAACAATTTCTATCCTAGTACTCAGACTGTCAAAACTCCCCAAACCATGACACGCACAAGGACACTACTTAAGTAAGTGAAAAGCTTCTGTAATTAAGCATAATTAACAAGTTAAAAAAACTATTTTTACATAGTAAAAGAAATACTTTTTTCAGTTGAAATACCTATCAAGTTGCCTACCCTTTATAAAAAAAAAAAATCCACCAAATACTTACTGTCCAGCTTCTGTCCCTCTCTGAAAGACTCTAAAGCAGATGTGTAGTTTTTCATATGATATTCGCCTAACCTGATACAACAAAAAAAAGAGAAAGAATTTGTAACTACTTTTCAATCTGTCAATCTAATCCACATGCTGAAAATAACAACCTCAGTTTACGCACTATATTGGTTAAAGTTATAAACTTAAGAATGTAAAGTTGTCCAGGATATTAAAATGACAAGCCTAAACTCAATATAAAAATCCTAATAAAAAATAATGTATTAAAAAAATACATCTGTATTACAAGCAATATAGTATTAAATTTATTCATTCTTTGTCTTGCAAACACCTTGCACAGAGCTGTGATTCAAATACAAGTATTGCTCTAGAAATTACTGCAATATTCCCAAAGCACAATATAAGATACATACCCTTTCCTGAAAAAAGCTATAGCATTACTGGGGTTGAGTTCTAAAGACTTCTTTGCATCTGCAACGGCATCTGTGGAAAATCAGTTTACAGATGAGGAACATTAATGTGTTATGAAGATGAGTAACTTGACTCTTCTGTAGTAAAAATTTGATGGGAAATATGTTAGTTTCAAACTACCTACATAATGTTTTAAATTAAATTTAGATGTAACTGATACAGATGATCCCTTCATTCACCTAAAGAGCTCTGTGCAAAATTAAGTATGACTTTCATTTATTCAAATCCTCTACTCATATCTGATTTGTAAAACTCCTATAATGGAAAGAAAGATTAGACCAAAGCCTTATATTAATTTGATATTTCTCCAAGGCATTATTCATTTATCACATTCCTACCATGACAGGATTCAGTTTTATCTACCACGGGACCACACAAGGACAGACAATTTTTACACCACCAAATGTAAAACCCACCTGAGAAATCTACTTAAAAAAAATCTGCCCAGACAGTCCTGGGACAAAATCAAATGGAAATCTAAGACTGCAGAGTAATCCATTTACTGATAGTTTTGCAGATACAAAGCAAACAGAGATGAAGAAAACAACAAAGTAAACCATAACTGTAATAGCTGCCAATTAAGTTAAAGGTAAAATATTCGTACTGTTATTGTACAGTTATTTACAGAAGATATCTTCTGTAAAGAAAGTGTCACTTTCCACTTCTAAGGGGAAGTTTGAAGTTTTTACCAGCATAATTCTGCAGAAGAATATAAGCGTAAGCTCGTTGACAATAATATTCAGCGTCATCTGGCTTCTTTTCCAAGGCTGCTGTCAGCTCCTGTAAAGACAGATAAAGAAAAAAATAAATAAATAAATAGAGCAGCATCTTGGAAGTCTTTGTGAAAGTACATCAAGCTCTCAGCTAAAAGCTATTTCAAAACATAATATCCAAAATTGGCAGGAAAGTTTGCCTGTTGTTCAGTTTTAATCCATAAAGCTTAAACATCGAGGAATCTTCCAGTTAGACCAGATTCAAGGAGACTACTCCTTACTGAGAAGTATACTGTTTTTTCAAAGGCCTTAACCATTAAGACCCTGCATAGCTGATCCCCTCGACTCCAAAGCGCTGCCTACAACTGTCAGCACGACAGAATGAAATTGCAGTATCTCAGCACACACCCTGAGAAAGGGTGCTCAGCTCAGTGCTCAGCTCCCTTACCGGGCAGGCCTGCTAGAAGGTGGTAGCTCTCCCAAAGCCACTACTGCTCATCACTGCAGTGCGGTGACGATACGTCCCAGCACGCTGGGATTCCACCTCAGGAGCAAGCGCAGGCTAAGCTATAGACTTTAAACACCACAAATGTTAATGCAGTATGGCTGCCAAAACACAGTCCTACCAAACTACAGAAACAAGACGGAGTAAAGAACCTAGCTCAGTTTTAATTCAGATCAATGTACTGTTGTAGTTCACCTGCTGTCACACAAATGTTTAAGCCAACATGGAATTAAGTGACCAAAGCAGCTTGTTTTATCAGCAGCATACGTTTGCAGCAGTGTAAGATACCTAAATTTCTATATAGGAGTCAATATTTTAATATACATTTCTGATTCTAACTTTCTAATATATCACCACTTACGTTGCAGGCCTTTTTTAAGTGAAAAAGCAAACAGAAGATGCTTATTTTATGTGGTAGACTACTTTTTCAACTTGGCATAGGAAAAAAAAAAACACTGAAGTTCACAGCTTTGTCATTCAGACTTTTAAAAGAGCAAATAGACACAGATGACGACGTTTTAGTTGCATCAGATGCAAGCTAGTGCCTCTGACAACACAGCTACAGGCAGCAGGTGCAGAAAACCCGGATATGCTCCTCGGGAATCAAAAATCCCAAGCAGAAGCACCACGCACACTAGACACCAGTCCCGGCAGGTGCAGGAGCATCACGCTCCACCACAGGGTGCTGGGCCCCGCACCACAGGCATTAAGAACACGAGCCAAAGCCCACACCTTGGATCATGCAAACACAGCACCTGGCTCCCACATCCAGGCTTCTAAGTCACCATGATGCTGAGCCACATGATGGGACCTACCAGCTCGGACGTTACCAAGTACGACCCGCTCACCAGAACAAGCATAAAAAAGCAAAACAAACAAAAAAAAAAAACTCGCAAGTGATAGCTGGTGTCACTGTAACAGACATAATGTCTATATAACATGCTATACTTTGAAACTAGCAAAAGGCTTCTTATTCAAAGCCAGTGAAGGTAAAAAATGAAAAATGCACAAGGCAAGCAAAAAAACACCAAGAAGAGCATATCCCAAAAGTGCTCGTTAACACTTTAAACAATTACTGTTTACAACTGAAAATTCCATTTTTTAAATCTTAAATTCATTTTTGCTATGTCAAATATGCCTGGTTATGTACAATTCCATTAACCTTCCAAAAAAGTTTTGCAAGCTGAAGCACAAGCCTCAGATAATGAAAATCAGCCCTGTGATTTCACTGTGGAAAGACAAGTAGCTTCATCTTACTCCCTCTCCCCTACCAGAGCTAATCAGAAATGCTTCCAGCCCTGTCTTCTTTCTAACTTCTTCACTTAAATAAAAAAAGAACACGTGAAAACACAACGACCCAAGTGGGTAGAACACAAATTAAAAAAAAAAAAAAAGGAAGAAAAGAGAGTGATGGCAAGAGCATAAAAGGTAATTAGATATATTTTCCAGTAACTAGATCAGTTGTGCCTTTTGCGCCCCCCCCCCCAAAAAAAAAAAACTTACTTACATAGAATCTCCCTATACGGAACGAAAAGTTCGTTTTCACCGTTTCTTTCCGCACTGTTGTTTTTTCCCGAGCAGCAGCGGGAGCGCTGACTCGCTCCGACACCCCCAGTCCGCCCCCCGCAGAGCCAGAGCGAGGTCTGGGTCACCCCGGCGCTTCCAAGGGGCAGCACCGAGGGCAGCCCGAGGCGACCCCGACCCCGACCCCGACCCCGGCCCCGGCCCCGGCGCCCCCCGCGCTCACCTGCGCCGCCGCCCCCGGCTCCCGGTCAATATCCGCGTCCGAGAACCTGCCGAGGAAGCGCAAGGGGGTGAGAGGGCGGGAGAGGCCACGCAGGACGGGGCGGGGAGGGCAGAGGGAAGGGGGGTCTCACCGCGGGGCCGCCGCCGCCATGACGCCCCCCGGGAAACTTCTGGAGCCGCCGCGGCGCCCGCGCAACCGCCCCGCAGGCCGCGCGCAGAGGCTCACGGGATGCAGCGGGGCGGTGCCTCCCGCGCGCCTCGTGACCGGCGCGGCGGCCATGGCTAGCGAGGCACGCAGCAACCATAGAGGCGGAGGAGCGAGAGTGAGAGAGAGGCCCTTCCAGCTCGGCCCTTCCAGCCCTCCGCGCCGCCGCTGGACGGTGTGCGCGTGCGCGCGGCGCGGCCCGTGGCGGCTGTGGCCGGGGGAAGCTCCGTGGGAGCGGGGAGGTGCGGGCAGGGAGCAGGAGCAGGAGGAGGAGGTTTTTCTCCAGAGCTCGTTACACAACGGGATCTTCTGTTAAGGACGTGCCCCTGTTGCCTTCTGGGGGTCTGCTCTGCTGCTTCTCCAAAGGGCAAAAACTGACACTTCTGCTGGCCTCTATGGCAAGAGGTTTTGTTTGCAATGTTACAATCTTGTAGTATGTTTTTTGTCGTTTTCCCTATTTCTAGCAAATATGTGAGCAAACCGCCCCCCCCGACCAAACACTGTAATGCCAGTCAAACCTTAAGTTTTCCTCCGGCTTCCTAGTATTATGAGATACTTCTATTACAGGATAAAGTCCCTGCTTTGCAGTCTAGTAGCATCCTCCCTCCCCAGGGCCTTTTTTTTTTTTTTTTCCCCTCCCTCAATTTGAAATACAAAGCCCTCAAGAAAGGAACTATATCATGTATTCTTAAAGTGCCTGTCCCTGTTTCTGTTAATATTGCCAGCATAACATTTCTGTGTTTTTTTTTTTTATTCATTAAAAGTAACAAGGAACCCTTCAGGCAAGGCTGCAGCTCCTGGTTGAAAGGAGAGCTGCCCAACAAGCACCGTGGCCACCTGGCACCACCTCTTGAAACATTTTGCAATAAATGAGGTTTTCGCAGTTTGGACCTTCTGTACCCTTATATAAGCCATAAGGACCTTTGTGATAAATGCTGAAAGTTTTGGGTTGCTTACAACTTACTGGGAAGTTTGCACATTTGCTTCGATTCTGCCACCGGCCCACACTGATTAATCACGTCCTGTTTCTCAGTGTACTCTGGAGATTTATAGTGATCACCAAAACACTGCAGTAATATGAAACCATTTCAGAGTAAATACAGAAAAGTGTTTTTCCATTTGATTTATTTTCATAATAAACCAATTAAAAATACAAAAGACAAGAACCAAAGGTTCAAAGGGCTCCATCATTTAAAAATTTGCCTTTTAAATACAAATTCACTCTGTAATATGAATACATATAACATTAGACCTCTAAATATAATGATCTTATTTGCATCTATCAAAAATTTGTATGGAAACAAATTAGCTGAAAAACTTCCTTGTGACATTGAATGTACATTATTTACAATCAAAAAAAGAACTTTTAGCAGTAATAATCTCAGAACTCCTGCATAAATTGTATATATTTCATTTCCCTCCCACCCTTACAAAATAATCTGAAGTAGAAAGCGAAATTGTTAAAATTCATAGTCAAAAAATGGCACGAAACATTTGCACCTGTAGTGATGCCATTAGTTTCTGTAATTAAATATATCTGATGTTTTCATATAAAATATAGTCCTGGCATTGTCCATTACTGGAATAAATGTTTTGTGTACTCTCAATAGGAGTGTATATTTCATTTTGCACACACAAGAGTGTGTGTTGCAAAAAAAATGCAACACGAGGATACCTGGTTACCACTGTCCATTATTAAAGCCTAAATCTGATGCAACTGACTGGTATGAATTACATAAACTTGATCATAAAAAAACAAAAATCATACACATGGAATGAAAATGTTCCATCAAAAGTAAAAGTAACTGTTGCTTCAAAAGTTAAGTGATACATGTATGGATTAAACAGAGAGGTTACAATAATGTTATTGTAATGTAAATTAGCAACAGACTGAAAACATACAAATATGTAAGAAGTTTCGAACTTTGGCCAAAAAACCTCAAGAGAACATCTTCATAGCATAAAAAAGCATGTTTCTTCACGCCTGTATTTTGAAACATGAGTAATATGTATTTTTATTTATATGATAACATTTAGCAATTAACAGAAAATCAAAACCCGTTCTAAAGCATGAATCCTACCAATTAACTGCAGAAATTAAGTAGCTTTGTAACTTTGGAATCAAATCATATATACATAACTGAAAAGGTCCCATCACATTTATGAAAACAATCATCCACAGGGTCTTTTTTTTTTTTTAAATTTATTTATACGAACTGGGTTCCAACGGCTCGTTTTCTTGCTTCACTTGCACGCTAGGCGGGAAACCATTTGGACTGGATACGACCATCACAAAGGGCTGCTGCTCGACGGCCTGCTCGGCATCACCTTCCTCCTCGCGGCCGTCGTCTCTCCCCGCTCCCTGCTTGGCCTCTGGTGCTTTGATGACCGATGTGATCACAGCGCCCGGCGGATGAGCCACCACCTGGGTGCTGCTGGGTGAGAACGTCACCACAGGGGTGGTGGTGCCGAAGGAAGGCGCCGAGGCCACGCTGGCTGTTCCGTTGCAAACTGTCTGCACGCTGCTTGTGAGAACCTGCTGCACCTGCGCTGTGCTCAGCACGATGGAAGGCGGAGGGGACACCGGCTTCTGCGACTGCAGCAGGACGTTCTCCTTAAGGACTGTCATGGGTTGCGACGTAGGAATGGCTTGTAGGATAAACTTCTGGGATGTTGTGGTGGAGGCTGCGTCTGTGCTGGCTATCACCGTGGTCAGAGGTACTGTCTGGAGTGTCACTGTGTGCAGCTGCGGGTTCCCGGGAGAAACCACCACCGGCACCTGCGTCGGAGCCTGTAAAGTCCTGTGCAGGCCAGGAAAGAGCGCAGTGTCAGAGCACTTCCACTTTAAGTTTTAAAAAATAATTATACTCTTACTAATAACAACAACAAAAAATCATTTGGCATCACAAGCATTCAATTATGATTTCTAAGGATACCAAAGAGGGAAATATTCTCCTAATATAACAAAACCTCCCTAAATCAGCAACACATTTCCCAAAGCAACGGTGTGCACTTCGTAAGGAAACCTCGGACTCAAATCTGCATCAGGCTTCAACAAATTCTACACCTATACCATCAATTTCACAAGATACCCAGCTAAATTAAATCTTAAATCAAGCCTCAATTCTCCTACTAGCCCTGTGTCTATGTAACTATCCACACAAGCACACGCACTGTCACGGCTTTCTCAGACTCCCCTTCTGTCTGCCAGGCTTACACACTCCTAAGGGAAAAGCTTCTGGCCAGAATCTGCCCTCAGACAAACAAACAAAAAATTAGGAATGATTCCATCCGTTTCAGACTGACAGACCTGGGTACCATACTACTTTCCAAATAGGAACAGCTGAGAGGACAAAGTGAGAAGATGAAGAGCCACATGACTGAAATACAGAAATCCTGCAGTCGAAGAGGGTGATTTATAAAATGTGGCTGAAGCACAAGAACTTCACTCCTGCACCATACCTATTTGAAAAATAAATAAGTTATAAAAATACACACACATACACACAGACCCCTGCACTCCTGGTGAAGTGAATGATTTCCAGTGGGGGGCAAGGAGGGTGGTTCTACACTGTGGAAGTGTAGTTCTACACTGTTCCCACACCATTTGTATTGCTATTTCTCATTTCCTTTGCACCTTTATTTTTAGCACCTTATAAATCATGGTAATTTTGCCATGCCATATTTATTTTTGAACCTACAATTTCTGAGAATAGTTTACTCCACCTTTACTTTTTATAGTCCTGGCTCACCACCAGTTTTTTTCCCCTTCTGTGAATCAGCATTATTAAAAGTTTGCAAAATCTGTTTAAAATCTAGCAGATTTTAACAGTTGGCTGTTTGCTCCAGCCCACCAACCAGGCCACATTGTCCCTGACACTTTTTTTTCCCCTCTCCACTCTGTCCTGCAAATTTCTCTCTGACCTCCCTGCTTTGCTTCAGTGTTTCTCCTACTAATCTTCCTCTGCTTATTCAGCCTTAACCTCTCACTTGTGTTTTTTTTAACATATTCGACACTAAGTGAAAACAAACATAACTATATCGTCCTAGCTTATTTCTACTCCCACTGAAACCATTTTAGATTGAAAGACACTTACCTTCAATACTTCTGCTTTCAAGTCCATGCGCTCAGGGGAAGGCCCTTCTCTAACTTTCAAACATTCCCTCCTGTAACTCCAGTAACCCAGCTGATACCAAACTCAGAGCACATGACATGCTAAGAAAATGCTAATGCTAAGAAAAGGTTCTTAGCATTCTCCAGCAGCCACTTCTTGCTACAGGCAACTCTTCCAACCTCTTACATGGGCTTAGTAATACAAGAAAAAGAATCCCTTATCTGTAGCTTTCTCCTCATAAGAAAGAAGTCAGCAATATCCAGGACTATCTTTATAGCAAAACAAACCCAAATATTGCCCATCCAAACAAATCCAAAGAGTTGGGATGCAAAAGCGCATGTGGCTGGTGTCAGTATGACAGTGGAGGGAAGCAAAGGAAAATGTTCATGGAAATGGGCTGGGTACAGAATTCTGGGTACAGAATGACCACTTCTTTCTCTCCAGCTTCTGGATTTCATGCACCAGGCTGAAGTAGGTGCTGCACAGGATATACGAGCATATATATATATATATATATATACACATGTATATATATTTATTTATTTTTGAATAACTCCCCTTGGAGCTTGATAGAAAAAAAGTCAGACACACACAAATGTACATGTATAACTGCAGAAAGATGCCCCTAGCTTTTTAAAATAATGTGAACTACCTACAGTTAAAAATTGCTGTAAAAGCAAAACGTCACACAGATACAGTCCAAACAACTCATGAAAGCCCACAGAGACCAGCTAAGGAAGAAAGGCAGTTGACACATGACCTCAGGAAAGCCTTAAAAGTATCCAAGCAAAAGAGCGGGCAACTCCTTAATTCATAAAGTACCTGATCTGTGGATGAAGGATTTAACACCTTCTGAATAGATACAATTCTGAAAATCAGTGGCTGAAGCCGCCAGCTGGTGCTGGTACACTGTGCAAGTATTACTTCAGAGCTACTCTCTTGCTCTTTAGCTGCCTTGTTTAAAAATAAAATAGTAAAAAATAAACGTCCCTAGCAGCAGCTGTGGTTGCAAACAACCTCAAAAACAGGACCTGGATGTAATCAGTGCAGAGAGCTTTCTGCAAAGCCCTGCAAACAGCAGTTCCAAGAGCACTGAACCAATGTGTGTGCCCGAGCACGCAGTAATAACTACTTGTGTGCTGATGCTGAACCATTTTCATTCTCACAAAAGCAAGACCTGTACTTGCACATCATACTGTGAGTAATATTTTATTCCAGATGCTTTGTTTTCTCCCTCAGTGAAAACACATATGGTATATGCTCACTTACTTGCTTGGGGGAAGCCATATGGCAGGGGAGTGCTGCACAAGCCCAGGATTAAGCCGCATGCAGCAAAATGAATGAGCTGTCATTTGCAGTAAGGAAGCTCTGAACAGAAAATTTTGGCTCAACTGGCAACACCAAGACAACACTTGAACTGAAATGTAGTCCCTCAGATTATTTGCCTTGAATATAATTGAAAAAAAATATATATAGGTTAATACATAGGTATTCCATGGTTAATCTTTTCATCTGAACGCTTTATCAAAAATGATGCACCCAACTCAAGATCATTTGTTAACACTGGGCTAGATTATTTTAGATGCTTTTAAATGTACATTTTTCTATATTTCCGAATTGCACTGTCAATTCACTAGCACCTTTCCTAGTCAAAGCTACAAATCTGCTGGGTGTTACTTTAGAAGTGCCCCTTGAAGTTCCAAAATGAAGAACAATATTAAGCAACACTGATGAAATGCTGCCACTAAACAGTCTGTTTGCTACTGGGAAAAAAATGACAAAAATTCTGAAGCCACCTTAGCCTGTCAGAAAATGATACAAATCTATTTCTTGGTTCATTTGGCACCATTAATAGTCTAAAATTGTGCAACATCACATCAGCTCATCATGAAGTGAATAGTGATAAAGTAAATACTAGCTGATATGTACAGAAAACAAGTTTATTTGTGGTAATTTATTTGTGAAATTCCTTAAGTTGAGCAAAAATGAGAAAAGATACAAAGTAAAGCTACAAGCCAAGCTAAATAAAGTATTTCACAGCACAACAAGCAAATGCAACACAACAATATTGAGAAATACATAGGGAGAGGTAACAGAAGGAAATTTCCTTCACCAACATACCTATTCCATCTACAACTATAAGGAAAAAGTGGGCCTAGAGATAAAAGTGCAAATTTCCAGGGACTTCCGAATTTGTTCAAACAACTAGTTACAAACATCACATTCAATCAACCCGAGAAGAGCCGGGGAGGTGAAGGGGTGGGGGTGCTAGTCAGAACCATTTCAAATGCCCCAGCCAAGAGGCAACTCTCAAGTGAACTCAGGAAGCATCAGCTAAACACGCAACACAGCAGCGCTAGCAGCTCTGCAAACCACAACTGCACTCACTTATCTGATCCTCAGAGAGCTGCCAACGAGACTGTAAATGCTTCAGCCTAACAGATCATAACAACAGGCATTTTACAATGCAGGATTTGTATATAGGAGCTGCTAACCGGTCGGGATATAGATGCCCACAATATGTAGAAAGGTACTTGAAGTTTTAATGTAAAATCTTCAAATAGCCTCCCCCTACAGGAGAAGAGAACTTGCTTGTTCTTGTCCAGCTCTTTATATAGCCCAGATAATTATTTATGTCATGAAGATCTACACAGAGGACTCAACTCTGAAGTCTGCTGTCATTTTTATTGACCCACAGGGTCAATAGAAGACCCTTCTTTCCACAGTTTTACATAACCACACAGTCACATGAAAAGCATCTTAACCTGTGCTACTTAAAGAAAGCTGCAGAAACCCCATGTCTTTCCATAGAGACAAATACAAACATATGAATCCATATCTAAAGATAGCCCTTGCAGACAGTTTCTTACTGTGTGGAAGCAAATAAATTGGTCTACATGATTTTAAGTCCCTCCTGCTTTGTTCCTACCTACTAAAGAAATTCATTCAGAACACCAGTAAAGACCTCTTCTCAGCTGCAGGAAAATCAAATCAAAATGTAAAGCTATAAACAAAGCTTTTTACTTGGTAGGAGGTGACTCTACCATAACAGTGTCCTGAGAAATGCATCCCCTCGTAAGCGAAACGAGAGTTGCCTCAGAAGCCGAGATCACATCAGCCCAGTTCTGACCATCCCCCTTCCTCAGGAAGGGCATTTTCCTCGTGGTCCTCAGGCTTGGGATGCAGCGCAGCCATCCCTTAAAGGTGCTCAGAGCTCAACTCTTCCCTGCAACTCCTCTGCTTCTCTCCCTGCTGGGAAGGCTCGAGCAGCACCGAGTGAGCCCCCACAGTGTCCACTAGCCAGCGTGTTAAGGGAGCTTCTAGCTCAGCCTTCCCTTTGGAGCGTAAAGACACCAACTTGCTGCACTCGTAGGTTTACCACTGAACTGCAAACAGGCAAAGCATCTGTGTTGAGGCTGGATCAAAGGAGGACCCTCTACAGCTGTCAGGAGATGCTGCCGGTCACTTGGCATCCCCAGCAGGCCTCATATTCAGCTGATGTTGTTCATGTTCTTCCCCTAGGCCCAGAGAGCCCTACCAAGACTGCCACTCATGGTAACTGTTATTCTGCATACCTGTAAGAATGACAGAGGAGTCCTGAGCTACAACATTAACTGATGTCATGAAGATTTGAATCTTTTTTTTTTTTTTTTTTGGGTGGGGGGG
>JAYECN010594830.1:0-28910 GCA_035222435.1 Microcambeva ribeirae | reverse complement strand
CCCCCCCGGGGGAAGCACTAAACATAAGCAAGTAAACGGTTAATGCAAAAATCTGGGTAGAACAGCACCAGTCTGCTTCCCTGTCTTCATATGGCTATGCATGCTCAAGAAAAGGGTATAGAGTTGGGATGCAAAATGTTACTACAGATCACAATGACATTCACTGCACAGCTTACACAAGTTAATGTCTGTACTTGGCCCAAGATTAAGAAAATATTTCAAACGAAATGCCAGCTGTAATCACTTTGTGTGTGTGTGTGTGTGTGTGTGTGTGTGTGTATAAATGAACACTTGACAAATCTGTGTATTTTTTAAGCACAAGACTAGCTGGAGTTGTATGACCCACACTTAGCTTATACCACAGCCTGGACTCAGTGCTGTTCACCACCTGGCTTTGGAACGATAACAGAAAGGACACGTGTGTGCTTGGGGTAGACATGACACTCAGATAATTAATCACTCGGGTAATTCCCTGGACATTCCTGGAATTGTCAGGACAATCCACTACACTGGTATGTTGCTGACAGAAAGCAAAACAAAACAAAAAAAACCCCACGATTCACCTGCAGCTAGTTCCTTCTCTGAAATGAGGATCTTGCTGCTGTGGTCTACACTTGTGCCACCTTCACGATGAATTACTGCAATGTTTTCTACCCCAAAGGCTGCCAAAAGGTCAAGATGGAAGCTGTGTGTGGGTCATCACGCAGTAGTTCCCCAGTTCATAGTGAACACAGAATACCTCACTGTTCCTCTCTGATCTGCATAAGTTCTTCCTCAGTTACGGAACAGAATCAGGGTACTAGTCCTGTGACGTGTTTAGAGCATAAATCAAAGTAGTACTTTGCAAACAACAGCCTGTGGACAGCTGAAGATGACCTTCTTGAGGCATCATTCTAGCCTGCAGTTACTTTAACACAAAACTCTGTTACTAGAAAGCAAGAAAGCAGCTGAGGTCTGAACTCATCAGCCCCATGTCTCTGGCAGGTACCTGCTACATGCAGGGCCACTCCAAATAGATGAAAGGTGCTTTTCTTTGCCGAAATCACACTAAACTCTTTATGAGATTTGTGCAGTTACAAATCAAACCATTGCCGGTAACCTGCAAAGATGCAGCCCCTTATTTTCGTTCCCATTTACAATTTATTAAAAAAAAAATAATAATTAAAAAAGCAAGACTAAAGAAGCCCTAGAAGAAGGATGCCAAAGCACCTAGAACAGGCCCTGGGTGCCAAAGTCTCCCAGTGATGCTCTAGGGAGAGGAATATCCCAATATTGGTATTGGTGGCAACACCACCTTACAGACGAAGGGATATCGATATCGATACATAACAACTTTCACAACATTCTTCAAATATGGTTCTTTTAACAACCTTCTTAGCATAAAACATGCCTGTTTAGACTTCTCTCTGAAGGATTTGGTAAATGTTAAGAATCTCATTGTTTTAACCTGAAAAGCCCTCAATATTTTTTCTATAATAAGTAATCAATCACATGATTTTTTTTTTTTCCCGTCCTTGCAACACTATGGAAGGAAACTACTGCAGAGGAAAAATATTTCCATCAAGCAGAGAGATTTTCTATGAATAAAGCTTTTGAAGTTGCATTATGTAAGAAATTATATGGGACCAAGACACCCATGCTTCCAGGCAGAGCCCAACCACTAACTTCCCAAGTGATCTCATCCAGTGCCTCTCAAGAGCTACTAGCAGATTCCAATGTTGCTCTTCTTCCTCATGCTTCCTTAGAAAAACAACCGTTGAATTTCTTCAAACACAATCCTGCAGTGTGCACACACCAGAAGGTTGGCCAGCCCTTCATCTAGAATGGGAACCAAACCTGCTCTGTATTTTAAAATCCAACATTCATTTCATCCTTTATGGAAGCTCCGCTGAGGTGAGGTAAAACACGTACGCAGTCTTGTACAACTGCTATATTCCTGCTTGGGCAAAAAAAACCCAAAACACAATTCCTTTGTTTTAGCTGTTTTATAAACCAGACCTAAAACATATGTTTTAAACATGTCTTTTTACCTCACCAAAGCATGTGAAACTTGGATTTTGTATCTGAACAGAAATATATCCAGCACAAATGCATTGCTGGACCCTGGGATGGACAATGACTGCAGACGGCTCAACTACTCCTTAGGCTAGATTTCCTCTGTTTTTGTTCATCTAGCTAAGGTTCTTTGTCATCGTGGCTAGGAAAAAATGAAGACTTCACAGAAAAACATTTAAGTTATTAATGTAAGTAGTTTACAGTGTGATACAGAATTCTAAGTTTGTAATGCTTTTATTTCATTGAAACTTCACACAAGTGTCATCTCTACTACTTTTTTTTTTCCCTTTAGCTTATCCCCACAGTCTAATTGTGAAATATTGCAATGCAATAGGATGTTATAATATCCTTGTGCAGTCTCCCAAATCTGAAGATGGACTGCTTGCCTGCCTGCCTGCCTGATTAGGCATTACAGACATTCTATTTGTTGTTACCGTTGTTATAGCTTTTATACTGTTGCTACTGTTTTTGATATATAATCTATCCTAGATCTAGCCCAGGGCCATTCAACTCTGTAAACTGCTCAACTCTCCACCTATTGATATTTACCAACATTATTTTCCTGCCTTAAATGTTATTGCATAGCTTGAATTATGTCTTTACTATTTCCTTTCTCTGTATTACCCTAGACACCTTTTTTACGACTTACAGATAATTAAATCTTTCATCAATCTTGAAATCACAAGACTGCATCCTATTCAATGGCTTCCTTCATAGGCTTTAAAACTTATTTAAAGACACACCACGCAGAGTTTTTTATCATTTAATTTTCTATTTTCCATTTCTGTATTCTACTAATTTTTTCATACCTAGGGAAAAACGTTTAACTGAGCTTCTGAACAAATAAAAACCTTCCATCCCATACATATGTAACTCCAGTTGATTAGAATAATCAGTAAAACACAATTTTGTTTCAAAAATTAATAAACATTTAGAATTAAGGGACAAATTAAAATAGTAATTTTCTAGTTACAGATGATAATTCTTTCCTGATTGTTTTTAAAGTGTTTATCTGTGTATGAGAAAATATTTTTCTTTCTTGGCTTAATTTAATTATTCCCCCGAAACCCTTTTTAGTCAGTGAATTTCTCTTTCCTAAATGAATCTGTCATAATGCAAACTGAGCAAGAACATTTTATATTTTTTTAAAGGAAATTTAAAGAACATAAGGATTCAAACTAGAAACCCCAGGGATAATTTTAAAACTATTATCTTTCACCCCAAGGAACAAGCAGGGTTCTTTGGAGGGGAAGGAGGATTTCGTCTGAAGGTGAAGTCTTGGTTTGTCATCCTCTACATGCACAAGGAAAATCTTCATTTTCCTCAACTATTTTATTATCTCCTAAAACTTTCCAATTTGTTCTATGAAATCTGCCAGTGAAAACTAATCTAAGCTTTTTAGTTACCATTACTTAAAAATATAACTGCCTTGGCTGTTTTGAATTTTCCTTAATCCCTCTTCCTTTTAAGATAAGCCGAGTTTTATTAATGATTGAATTTTATAATATTCCTCTATTACCAGAGTGGAGAAAGCAGAAGGTATTTTTTGGAGGCTAAAGGATGATTCAATGTGATTTATATGCCATTACTTATTTCTAGCTGACAGAATTCCAAGGCTAACCTCAGCCACTCACTGACAGATCTCATTGGTGACTCTCAATACGATTTTCAAAGGCATGAACAAGGGAGGGAGCAGGAAACAGCATTACTGCCATTGTGTATCACAAAATAAGAAACATGAGAACACTGAACTTAAAATAGCAAATCTCAGAGTGATGCTGATAATTGAGTATTTTTGAAACTTCCACAAAACAGCTTTGAGGTCCAGAATCATCACATACAATTCAAACATTCCCATAAAGGTGCAGAATTACAAGAACATTTGTTTTAGATCCTTTGGACTTGAGAAGACAAATCTGCTCTGTCAGGAAACAGCTCAGATAGTATCTAGGACTAACCAGAGCAAACCCAGGCTTAGGGGTCTACTTCTAAAATCTCTTCAATTAGGATGCCGCTCACTATTTGAAGGTGCAAAGGACTATTAATGCTTAAATGCTGCACAATGCTAACTACCCGACTTACAAATTAATGGAAGTATGGAATTGGAAGTATGATTGCCTTCTCACAACAGTTCACAGATACAAAACTCCTACAAGGTTATTCTGATAAATATTTTCTAAAAATCAGAAGAACATGCTCTCATAATGAGAGCAAAATACTACACAGAGCTTTCCCCTGTTGTAAATGGGCACAATACATAAGATGAAGAAGATAACAAGAATTTATCAGAAAAAAAAAAATTAGAAACAAGGAGAAAAATCTTCTTTTGAAGGGATCAAGCAGCCAAACCATGTGTAATTCAACAATGAAGAGATCACTTAATGAAAAAGCAGTCATGAAAATACTGTCAGTGCTGAAGAATAGAATTGACAATAGTAACTATAAAGAAAAGGCTTTTCTCTGCCCTAATGCTGCAGGAAAGATGTGCTTCCCTCCACCAAAGATCTGAGTGTATGTGTTGTATTTAAAAAAAAAAAAAAAGACAGTTCCCATGTCATTCACATATTAGTCATCTCACCAGAACTGAATTAGGAAACGAGTGGTTTTTTGAAGCATAACAAAAAATCTAGCATATCTGGCCATCGTTGAGTGAATTTATTACTATTCACACATTCATTTTCTTTACACTTTCTTACCTTATGTTCTGAACCGAGGGATTTAATGTTTCATCCGGAACATTACTGGTTACAGCCCCATGTCCTTCTGTGAGGGACTGCAATGGTTGCATTACATGAACTGTCCGAAAAAGCTGAGTGGGATACGCCGGCTGCGCAGACTGCATTGTCCTCAAAACTTCTGAAGTCAAGCCAGGTGTCTGCTGCTGCGCCACTTCCACGTGCTCCTTAAGTTTAGCAGGCTTTGGATTTCCTGTTTTTAAAACTGTGGTAGATCCTCCCTTTGTTCCCACATTTGCAGACGCTCTAGATCTGCTCGACTGGTTTCTATTGGCCACAGGAGTTGAGAGCAAAGTTGAATCAGACGATTCAGTGCTAGGACTGGCATCCTCATCATCTATATAGATGAGATCTTTTGGCATTTCTTTAAATTGATACACTAGGCGCTGACCTTCTACTTTAGCCAGTATTCCCCTTTGGTAGTAGTATCTGTTTAAAGCATACATACATCAACAAGTTACACAGTGTTTTTGCCAAAAGAGCAACCACCACCACCACAAACAGACAAGACGAGCAGTAGCAAGGATGTAGAGGCCTAGGGTTGCATTTTAAATATTACTGCCTATTTTCTTGGTTATAAAGGAGTGCTCAAATAGTATATTTTGCCCCCCAAATATTTTTTTTTTTTCTACTGGCACTTCCTCATTTCCATCTCAGGTATCACTGTGATACTCAGTGACTTGGCCTGTTTGCCAACTAAGACTCTTAACTTCAAATTATCCTCAAGTCACACAGTTTTGTAGTTAGCTGAATTCATGCTGATTCACCACTGAGCAAACACAGACCATTTTACTACCGGAAAACAGAAGGAACAGGTCAGCACTTCTACAAACTAAGAGGACAAGTGAAAATGGTGTCGTTGACACCAAGGTGAGGGAGGAAGGAAAATGAAGAGAAGAACACAGCTATTCATCCAGAGTATCAATCAGTTGGGAAAGACTGAAGCTTGTCAGTCATGTTCATGGATGTCTGCTTGTTTTGCACAATCCTTTCTGTATAAGAAATACAGAGATGGATAAGGCAGAGATAACAGTAAGATGCTTTTAAACTGCCTGTACTCATAAGTTCAGAGAAGCTCACATAGATCCAAATTCCAAAATTGTATCTCCCACCAGAAACTGGATCATTTGCCATGGGTAGAGATGATTTCACTAGCTCTAATATGCCTAAATTTAGGATTGTTTGAAAAAGGGACATTCAATTTTTATATAAATACCTGCCACACTTGCTATCTTCGGTTTCTTACTTTTTCTGTGGCTGACTGAAGAAGTTTTTGCAACAGCAGTGAAAATGTCCAAGCCGATACAAGAGATGACTGGGTTTTAGCTTTAGGTTACTCTTAATTAACTTATTTGTTTTCCTAAAATAACTTCTTTGTTTCCCAAGCTGACAAAATAGTAACTCTTTACTGTTGTTAAACAAAATTAGATGAGACATTTAATGCATGAAAACACTACAACAACAAAATATAGCATGTTATTAAAAAAATGCATACCTGAGGGCTCTACCCATTGTTTCATAATTCATGTCAGGTTTGTTTTTATGTTTTCCCCACAACTTGGACACGGCCTTGGAATCTACCAGTTTGAAAATGCCCTTCTCTCTTTGAGTCCATTTGATATACTTAGGACATGTAGCTTTATCCTGAAGCAGCGCTAGCAAAAACTCCCAGAGATAAATTGTATTTCCTAAAAAAGAAAAAAGAAAAAAAAAGTATTTCAGGACATAGATATTATATTAGTTGACTAGATTTTATTAATGTTGCAAATAATCTAAAGGTTAAGCAGCTGGTATCTTTATGAATACATTCTAATACATGATTGAGACTAACAACTAAGTGACTGAAGGGCATGGGATGGTATTATTGTTAGATACTTCAATCTGGATGTCCAAACGCCATAGCCATTATCAATAATATAAAGAGCCAGCTCATTCAAACCATCAATATAATACAGCATTAATCACCTACTTGTACTTTTCCCTTCTGCCTAGTCCAGCTACAGGAGGAGTCACTACTATATTACCTGAAATAGGAATATGTTTGTGGTCATCTTCTGAAACCACTGGAAATTAAACACTTCGCTGAACTGAGATGGTTTATTACAGTCCTTTAAAGCGATAAATAAAATCGTTACTTTTAACATCTGGTTTTATATGTGATCATCAATAGTATATGCTGAGGTAGACAAACCTTCAAAAGCAACTTTTTAGAGCAACTTTTTTTTCTTCCCAACCACATGGGTTGAAGATGCTGGCAGAAACATCCAAACTTCATTTTACAAATAAGTGTTACATATGAAAATGCAGCGCATCCATTCAGTGTTAGCATCACCAAAAAATGAGACTATCACAGATCACAGATTATGAATGCTTAAAATTACTACAAAAATTACATTTCTTCCCCCCCACCAAAATGCATTTGAGGAGTGAAAACTCATGTATCTATTGAGACGCTTACTTCTTTTTTTTTTTTTTTTTCTGACTACGGCTTGCAGTGTCTGATGTGCTTTTGGACACCTGAAGCTGTAGATAAGCTTCTGAGTAATATACTGTTAGTCTGAAAAAGGAAGAAAACTTCTAGTATGAAAGTATCTCCTCACATAAGCAATGATACAGAAAACATAGGAAGGATGGCACGTGCAGACTTCTTCAGTTTCACAAATGTGATGCCCAGTGAGAGCATCGTGTTACCTCCAGTTTTACTCTGCAGTCTTCTAAACTTCACTGACCTCAAGTCTGAACTTTTTTTAAACTAGGCAAGCAGCCCTACAAATTCTTAATACTCCTGTATCATTATATTATGTTAAATCATTGTCCAGTGCATTGAGCATTCACTCTGAGTCAGTAAGTTCCAGGGGTGAAAAAAAAACATTTGCCTAAAGTTCTGGAGATTACTTGCAAGTACTTTTATAATGGGATTTTGCTGAGGTATTTGGCAATGTCATCAGTACTGACAGTCCAAAATGTTAACAGCTCCTTCAGAAGGTGGGAACTTCTGCACAAGCATGTCTGGAGAAAAAAGACACTGGCTTTGCACCAAATGCCTTCCAGTTTACATAAAAACGTCGGACCGTTTGCCTAAGGACAACCTAAAGGAAAAAGTTAGAACTGCTTAGGTAAGACACAACCTCAGTTAGAAATGAAGGCATTCCCAGGCACTTATCACCTAATCCAGGGTGCTTTTGTTGTAGTCTAGACTAAAAATGCTTAACTGCATCCAGACAAGTCTAGATACTTGTCACTGTTTAGCTATTGAAAAATCGTTATGAAAAGGACTGTCTGCAAAAACAATATTTTTACTCACAGACCAACAATGTTGTCACTTCTGTGAATCACAGCAGAAGTAGTAAGTAGAAAATTCAGTTTTCTTCTTGCACTGCATAAAATAATTATGTCAAAAATTTGATATTTTAGAACACATGCTCTCCCTATGGGTAACGCTATGAACTAACAGGCAACTCATGTGACCTTCCAGCTGCTTCAGTTCCATGAGGGGTTGTACTAATATCCCCTTTAATTCTATGTTCCTCAAAATGCTAAATAAACACTTATGTGGTCGCTTTTTCTGTAACAGGCCGCGGTTTCCGCAACACAGTCCTTCTCAAATCCTTCTGAATTTGTAACTTTGTAATAACTGCAAATACGAAATATTATTGTGTATCATTTGTTTCCATCCATTGAAACATTCTTCTGTCTTTTAACTATTTTGATATTTTGATATCTAGCTAGCTATTTTGCTAGCTAAATATTTGGATATTTTCTATTATTTCATTCAAATATTACTTAGGTGTTCCTCTGTCATTTTCCTTCATTTTGATTTAAAAATCAGGGTTTTAACAGTGGGGAAAAAAAAAATCTACTAACAAAACGCACTCTAAACTTCTGACAGTAACTTCTGAAACGGTTCTTTTTTTTTTTTTTTTTTTTTCTTCTTCTTGCAGAAAATCTCAATTTTGCTGACTGTGAGACCAATGCCGCCTCGTGGGTTTTGCTGGGCCTCTCTCCTGGCAAGACGGCGCGGGTGACAAGGCTCACGCGGTGCCAGGTGTGTGCGGTGCCGCCCAAGAGGCTCCTCTGCAGCTGCTGCTGGACACCGAAAGCGGTGGGACCCAGGGCAGCCACCTGCCACCCAAAGCAGCCTCTGCACCAGCCTGGGTGCTAGACCCTGCAGCACAGCAACCAATGTGTTGAGGAAACTGGCAGGCAATACCAAATAGCTCAGCCTGCAGAGAATTATTTATTATGTCGGTTATGTGATAGTTAGCTTTCTTTCTAAACGCAGGAGGAATGAAGGAACTATCAAGGATCTCAGCTGCCCAAGTTTTCTAGTTGCTTACAACATTCCCTAAAATTAAGGGCCTGACATTTCCTGCTGCCCAGCTGGCTGGCTTGATTATCTCTTCATGCAGAATCAGACACAGACAGATGGAAAACATTTTCAAATATTGGCTGTTGAACCAACCACAGAATCACAGAATGGTTGAGGTTGGAAGGGACCTCAAGAGATCATCAAGTCCAACCCCCTTGCCCCAGCAGGGACACCTAGAGCATGGGGCACAGGGTGGCATCCAGGTGAGTTTGGAAGATCCCCAGAGAAGAAGACTCCACAACTTCTCTGGGCAGCCTGTTCCAAAAAAAAAAAAAAAAAAAAACAAAAAAACAAAAAAACAAAACAAAAAAAAAAACCCACCATATCCCAAAACCATACCCCCCAAAAGCCCAATACAATGGAAATACAATGGAATAATACAATGGAAAGCACTCCAGAAGGTTTTACTTGAAACACTGCAGCCTCTGGGAGGGGTTGAAGATTTTCCAAGAACCTTTGTCACTAAATGGACAAACGCATTATTACTCTCAGGAACTGATTATCTCAAAGGGAACTCTTGCATAAGCTTTCTCCTCGCTTTTAGGATGATATGGTAACCACATCTCAGCAGAAGATATGTTTTTACAGCTTGAGAAAGCTAGTGGGCTTTTTCTTTCTAAAGGTTACTCAGAAACAATAATCTCTTAAAAACCTTTGAAGACAACTATTTGACTTACCCTTTCCATCTTTGTTTTTCTTTTTCACAGATATGTTAGGAGTTGTAGTAGGGGACTCGGGACGAGGAGGCTTTGGCTTCTTCCCTGGAAAAAAAAAATATCAGAACAAAAATCTTAAAAAAGGAAGAGATTTGCTTCCTCAATTCAGACAGCATTTAATTAATATAAATTTAAGGCACAGTCCTTCCAACCTTAATGATTCTATGATTCTGGGCTAAACTTTTCAATTTCTACAGCAGTAAAGCTGGAAAGAGTACTTTATCTAGCTGGTCAGACAAGATTTCAATAGGAAAACCTAGATAAAGGGCAGAGCACTATCTTGTTTAGGCATCTCCAAAATGGATGTACGGATAAAACAAGAATCTCTGGTTGTTTAAAAGACAGAAATTCCCTACTGATAGCAGCAAGCTATAAGGTTATGTGAAGAAAACTTTTTTTTTTTTTAGTCCTACTCTCTTTCACCTTTATCAAAAGTGGTTGAAAGTACAGGGAAGAAAACAGCATTTCCATTTCTTTATTTATTTAAATTTAAGTCCAAGAGAATCCATATCAGGCTCTGGAAAAAAATAAAATTAAGGCATAAACACAGTGTCCATATCTGGTAAGGAAGAAGGAACAAAAGAAGAGTTACAACCATGGAAAAGAATGAAAAGCATTCATTTGAAAGTGAAGAGAAATCAAGTATCTAAACACAACGAGTGTTAAAAAAAATACCCGTCATGCTGAAGCATTTTCAGTATGAAACCCTAAACCTATTCCTTTATTCATTCTCAGTTACCTCAATGTCAGCTTTTACAAATTTTGTAATTAAACAGAAACCTTCAGAACTCAATCATGGGACAAATATTCCTCTTATCAGAGACCCCTTATTCCTCTTGCAGAGAGCCATTAGTTCCTTGACAATACATAGATTATTCACATACTGCCTCTCCTTTGAGAGGCAGAACAGGCCAAACACAGGGCGCTGGGAAACATTCTTCTAACCCAAGCATCCCAAAGTCATAGCGAAAGACCTGAAGAAAAGCACTTTTATTTTTTATTGCGTTTCCAAAGAATTTATGTTAAACAGCACCAAGACCAAGAGTACATGCGTACAGTCCCATGCACAATGATGTTCTAGTTCTAGTTTTGTCTGCAGGGGCTACTTTAACACAAATATCCACTGCAGAGTGAGGAATCATCATCTAACTGCATAAAAACGCTCAATGCCAGACAGTGGTGCCTGTTTTGTTACAGACTTCCATGTCTCTTCTAAATAGTGATAAGGAAGATGGGCTTGAGCACTCACCTTTTGATATTAAGTCTTGCTAAGTTTACTTTTGCACTTATTTCTTCCTCTTTCCTTCTCTTTTTCTCTCCCTTCCCTTTTTTCTCTCCCCGCCTTTGTTTCTCTCCCCTTTCTTCCCTCCCCGCCTTTTCTCCTTCTCTTAAAAAAAAAAAAAAAGAAAGAAAATGAGGTAAAAATCGCTAATCGAGACAGTGGGAGTGAGGAAAATGTAGGAATACCTGGAGTCCCCTAATTCTCATCAAGGTTCGTGTCTGAGATTGACACAAAGATTAGCCATCATCATCTTGGCCAATGTCTTTCTCAATCTGCATAAAGACAGCAGGAAGGGAATCCTACAATATCACTTCTGACATACATGTCCATACGAAAAGGGGACGAACTCCTGGAGTACATTTTGAGCAGTCTCCTCTTCTGCTGACAATTATGGATTGCAAAACTGCCTGTGATCTCCAGCAGCGCTTGACCAAGTCATACAGCCAGACTCTGCTGGACCAGAGCATAGCTCTGGCAAGTGCTTTTCCCCCCCTAACATTGTGTTACCCACCTCTGTTGGGTGTTCACTCTGTTTCCCCTCCTTACAGCACAGAGACTGCAGCGGTCTTGGTGCACTGACGCTACCAGCTCCATATTGTATCAGAAGAATAGGGCAAAAGAGTAACAAAGGGCCCAGTTCCCAAATGAGACCAGGTTTTAAATGAAAATGAAACAGATTAGGTCTCAGCCCAGTCATGACTGAACTACTGCTGGTCAGCCTGAGGAAACACAAGTACTGACCATATACAATTTATGCATTTCTCATAACCTAGGCTACTAAAGATATATACGAGTGCTACAGCAACACTAGGTTCTCCTACCTCAACCTAACCTGCTGCAAGATATCTTTTTTTGAACAGCACTCTACCACAAACCTATGCAAAAATTGAAACCAGTGAAGACAGAATTTCTTTAGAGAAAAGTGTTGATGCTACCATGCTACAGTCAGGCCCAAGGTGCTTAAGATCATGTTTTTAAACCACATTGTAAGCTAGATACTCCAGACACCGTCTGATACAATCAAAATTGCAGTCAACGAAGAAACACAGGGTAATGTTTCCTTTGTTTAAAATAATCTCTTTTCTGAAAGTGCATTATGTTTTAGCACACTTCCTCCTTTGGTTCAACAGAGTGTGAATTTGTTATAGCTCAGAGTTCGTTACTAAATTCCTTTTTAGGAGAGAATTCTACAAAGAGGAAGGGTGAAATACGGGCTTGAGTAAAGCTTATGGGGGGGTTCTCTGATTTTATACAACTAACACTTCTCTATTTTAACAGAGAGGCATCAAGAAGATGAAAAGACCACAAGCCTTACTGTCCAAAACTGAGAGAAAAGGGAAAGAAATCAGAACAAGCTGGCGGGTGGCAGCTTGCAAGCAAGCAGGCAGTGTGGCATGAATACATGTAACTACAGGCTGCCCTTGGTTGTTTGGTTACTAAAAGGCTATCATGGCTCTAAGGGACAACCGAGTAAGCTCATGAAAGAAAAATCAGCGGTTCCTCAGTACAAAGATACCACTGCTGGCCCTGGAAGCCCCTAAGCCCCGAATCCCTGGAGCTTCAGAGTAGATTCTGGAGAAGCGTCACCACCTCCCTCTGCCACTTGTGCGGTTGTCCTCCCCACGGCATCTGCCTTTGGCTGTTCTCACTAGACCAGCACACAAGGGAAGACTGGCCTTTAATGTGACACAGCAGAGAGGTCTAAGTTCTTTTGCTGCAGGGTGTTGTCCTGAAGTGGATGTCCAGGAGACAGAGTTTTGTTTGTAAGAACATCCCAAAGAGAAAGTGTATAGGATACACCATACCAGCAAGCGTACAGGAACTATACCAGCAAGGACAGGCGACGGGGAGCAGCACTAGTTAAAGTCCTCTGAAAGCTCTTTGCCTTGCCACGTAGCTGCCAAAGTAAGGGGAACAGATTGCACAAACACAAACAAATAAGTCATCCTGAAGTGCACTACAAAACTAATAACGTTTTGCAATAATTGCGAACACAAATGCTTTTAAAATGTCTTAAAAGATCCCTGCATGTTCTGAAATGGCACTTCAGCATGATTCAGACCATTGACCTCACGAAGCCTCAGTTTCATTAAAAACTGGTTGTTAATGAAACAATAAGCTGATGTGTCTGCTTTAGCACTTTCTCTGTCTCACATATGTCTAACACAACCACATTTGCTGTGGAACAACTGATTTCCTAAGCTACAGCAAGTGAGGAGGAAGGAGTGGGAGGGCTCAGAAGAACACCAACAAAAGAGAAAAAGTGTCGAGACAAGCAGAGGTTAAATGCCTGGCACGCACAGGCTCCTTGTTTTGACCCACACAGCAGCCAACGTTAAGGAGAAGAAAAAAAAAAATACATTAATATAAGATCTTCCTCGGCTGGGTTCTGTTGCGGCACTGCACAGGGCACGGTGGTTTCCCCAGCAGGGCAGCTGCTGGTAAAGCTCTCCTCCGCAGCAGTTTCAGTTCAGCTTTTTACGGGAATCAGAGCACTCCTGATCCACACCCTTCCCTCACAGGGCTCGTGTCGCATGCGCAGTTCAGGCAGCCTCTACTAGATTTCCACAGGCCTGCAGGCTATCATTCACAGAAAGGTATTCCCAAAATTTGGGAGTTATGTGGTTTCACTATGAGGCAAAACGCAGTTTCTTTCAAAAGGGTATGACGGGGTAGTAGAAATCCTGTCCTGGAAGGGACTTTTCCCAAGGGAACATTCAAAGCTTGAATGCTCAGACTCAGCCCTAGGATTAGCTCTGGAAACATCCTTTCTTCCCCCCCACTCCAAATTTTCTGTTTTTATTTGCTGCAACAGCACCCTACTTCTGGCTGCATTCCAAGATTTTTACGAGGAAAACATCAACCTCATGGTTGCTGAAAGAGTCCACACTGAAGCAGGGTAGGAAAACAGGCAAAAAATGGAACGCTGCTCAGACGACAGGGCTTCAGCCCACTAGGTAAATGTGAACTACTTCAAATAAAATTAACACTTACTATAGTTTAAAAAAAGAGAAAAAAAAAAGTTTCAACAGTCCAGATTCTCAAAAAGAACAGGCAAACAACCCCTTGGCTCTCTTTCCATATTCTTAATGGAGCAAATATCTGTAGCTGAAGCAGAGCAGATGCTAATTAGAATACTTCACAACAACTGCATTCACGAGAACAAAAGCTCTGTAGCTTGCAAGGCAGTTCTGCTCTGAAGCAACTATAAATAGGGCACAGCACAGATCCATGTTTCCTGTGAGATAAGCAGTCACTGCTACCTCTCAAATATCAGTAGTAACTGAGTAACTGGGCTCACGGCACCAGCAAGTAAATGTTTTTTCCCTGTACTTCAGCTGAGACCACTTTTGGACACCTTCTCCACAGTGACTGTAAATACTCACAAGGAGACACAAGGGCCACCAAAAGCCATCTTATTCCACACCTCTGTTCTCCAAGAGCATCCTACCTTTTTTCTTCTTTGGCTGCTCGTATTCCGGAGTCTCCGGTGACTCAGCGTAGGGATCGGGGGCCTGGTGAACTTCCACCACCTCAGGGATCCCGTCAAGTGTGACCGATACGTGTGTAATGGGAGCCACTATGTCTTCATCTTCAGTTGCACCAAACATGGTTGCTTAAAGGAAAAGCATAACGTGTTTTTGCAGAGCTATCAGGGCTATAAAAAGCTATTTTCACAGGACAGGTTTTAAAATAAATAGAACTTGGATATTTGAGGCCTCATGGGAGGGGAAACTAATCCTTAACATTTTACACAAGCAGATGCCATATTAAAATTGAATAATTTAATGACACATCCCACTCCTCTGAAAAACAAAATCATGATATCATTGTATGTTTTTGCTCACATTTAAGACAATCTGCAGAAGTAGGCATATTTTCTTTTACTTTACCAGCATAAACAGGCTCATCCTCTAACAGCCAGACAAAACACAGCAGTCTGGGCAACTTCATTATATTCACATCTTCTCTCTATGATTTCTGAGCCTTTCCTTACCCATCAGTGTCCAAATCAGGGATCAACGTGACCTCACAGCAACGCAATCCTTCACCACTAATTTCTGATACTCAAACTACATATGTAAAGTCTACCTAGAGGTAGAACATCCTTAGCCCTTCCATGCAGCTATGCTACACTGAATCCCTTCTCCTTTCACAAATAAACAATGCAAACACAGATTGGATTTACCTACAGTAAAACAAACAAACAAACAAAATTACTTATTCTTTTTTCATCCAGCATAGGACCAGGGGAGTCCATATTGAGAAGTGCTTCAGCAGCCTCAATTGTTTCCATTGTTTCATCTCCATTATGACAAGATGCTTCAACTGAAAGCAAGAGAGAACACTTAATTCTTAACAAGCTACAAACTGGAATTAATACTTTACTTGCTGCCTATTCCTGTTTAATTTCTACCAAAAAAGGTGGTACTGGCATTTTTCTACTAGATGGCAAGAGAGGGAGAAAATGCACACAGGAATCATTTCATATGTCTAAAGCACTGCAGTTGTAAGACAATACATACACATGAATAAAAATAATCAATTTATCAAGTACATAGAATAAAACGCAACACCCATAAGGCAGGAGGAACAGTATTACCTCAACCAATATTCCAGACAGTACCCTTAAAAAGCAATGACTTTCTTTCTTTTGGTGGTCCAAAGGAAATGAATTCCTAAATTAAAAGATGCTCAGCAAAACCAGCCTGTTCTTCAGCCTGGAGGACTAATACTACAGCCCACTACTTCTGTCAGAGAGCACCTTAACTAAAAATGTAACTGATTTCTAAGCCATTCATATCCTTTGAGATTGTAAGTAGGAATAACAAAGCACACTGAAGGAGCAGGTTGGGAAGAAAATCCAAAACATGAAAGCAAACGTAAAAGGCTGACAAATATTTTATGAATTTTGACTACCAGACAATCCCTCTAGAGGGTGACCATCAAACAAATCAAAAACTTTTGAACTTTAATTTACAAAGGAAACTCATGTGAAGCACCAAAGAATCTGATAAAATGTAATTTACAATCTCTAAAACATATTTGCAAACTAATACTTGTCCAAGAAGATAATTTGGTTTGAATGAAGGAATCTTATCTGATCATTCTTTTTTCCTCAGAATAATTGTGATACAAAGAACAAATCCTGTATTATTTCCACTCCCTGGTAACACACATTTTTATAATTGTTTAAAACATTCTTTTAGAAATTACTTTTAATGGATGGAAATGTAGAGGGCTGGCCTCTTTATCCTTTGCCACTAATTTGAATTTGTGTTAGAAAATTCCAGTGTATTTATCAGGGTGGTACAAAGGTCTGCTTTACTATTCTTCTCCCTAGGACACAAATGAACCTTAGTTATTTTCTTAGTTCTGTAATAAACCTGCTTCACACCCTTTCTCTCTCCATAGTTTTGAGGAATTTTGGGTGGGGCAGTCAGGGGAAAAAAAAAAAAAGACAGAGTCAGACTGACACAGCAGGCAAAAATGCACCACAAAACACAACACAATGATCTCAGGAGCTTTTTTTTTTGCCCTTTGCCTAGAAACAGCAGGCATATGCTTTTATACTATTTTTTTAATCACAGTAGCAACAAAACACCCTGCCCACTAGTGCTAAACAATCATGTGATTTAAAATTAAGACAAAAAAAAAAAAAAAAAAAAGAAAAGAAACGCCGGCGCACCGCCAAGGTGTACAATGTAAGCAATCGTATCATTAGGTGAGGACAAAGACGGGTGCAGACATTCCTGCCTCAGTCCCACCTCTTCCACCCGCTGCAGCTTAGAGGCAGCCTACGACTGCGCAGCTCGAGAGTGCCCGGCCCGGTTGTTTTCCTGAGCTTCATACCGTGCTCCCAGCTAGTACAGAATAAAGCAGATATGGGTGTTAGGAACTCCAGATCAGCCCAAGTGCTGATCCCAGTTTTAAGGCTGGTTCTACAGGCCGCCCTCCACCCCATGTCGTGCTGAAAAACTGAACCAGGTTGGGAGCTGCACTTCCAGCTGACATCCCCAAACGGGTTTAGGCACAGAACTAGGGAGGTGAGCTGCATGGTGTGACACAAGGAGAGTTGGTTCATGAGGGCTACGGTTCTGGCTTGGAAAGGCACAAAGGGAGATGTGGTAACCAACTGGGGCAGTAAAACACTGTGAATATTGTCACATGGAGATCGGATACATAGACTCTGTGACTGCAAGTGCCTAAAAACATTCTTAGTTAATGACGGGCTAGTTCAGGAGGAGACTGCACAAGAGCAAAGGCCATATAAGCTTGTGGGCTTGTCCATGCTGGCACCAGCAACGACGACCTAATCGCTCCCGGTTCCAGTTTTGAGTTTAGTTTGGATGGGAATTTTCCGTATTATCTACTAGCATAACGAAGACCGCAATAGCAGCATCACGCTAGCGACAGGAACTCCGCACTTAAGCAGCAGCTTCTGCCAGGGGTGACGCTCTTTGTCTGGACTCTGAACTACAGCTAGACAGCTTTTACAGCCTGAGCCTGCCATGGGCTTGGACAGCCTCCGCAGGGATATGGCACTTTGCACTCTGTAATCACCTCCAGTGGTATCTTTGAAACCCAAACCCTGCCCCAACTGCTGGCGTCACAGCTCTGGCTGGCGCAAAGCCTCATGCGGCTGCAGTGTGGCACCAGTGCTGGCGCTCTGGGGAGCCATGGGCCTATTTTCTGCTGTCACCCTCAATGTGAAGGTCCTCATGGGCCTTCCCAGGTCCTCCCTGTTGCGGTGGGGCCTGAGGGAGGAGTGCTTGTTTGCTCTTTCCCTCGGGATATCTCTACCAGGAACAAGCAGTCATGCTGCCTTAGGCGCACGGCAATTACAGAGCGAGCGGAGTCTGAATAAAGGTACAACACGCAGAGGTTTCCAACCCTGGGCTGCAGCTAGAAATGAATCATGAGTATCTGAGACAACAAAAAGGAATTTAAAATAACGACTGTTACATTAGTAACAAGCACAGAAATTAATATAATTTGGTGCTTAAGAAAAAGGTAAGGAGTAACAGCTATAGGTGTTATCTATCTATTAACAAAAAACAAATGAGTTTTCTAGCCACATTTCTTCCCCTGCTAATACTGGATGTATCTTTTTAGGAGACAGCTTCATAAGATGATTTGAGCCAAATTAATAGTTTGCTGGTGCTGAAAAATAGTTTGTTTTTGTTGGGTTTGCAAGTTTGATTAAGAGAGGTTACAAGTTAACACAGCCAACTGTGGGTAGCTCGCTGTAGATTGATCACCACCTCTCCCACTAGCAGCAGGATATCCATTTGCATCACTTATTACTCAATACTCAGGGATAACCCAGTCAAATAACACGGGCAAGCTGATATCGTTGTTACTTCAGTCTCTTCAGTGCTCTTTCTTTCCTCTTAATATTGCCAATGTACACTCCAGCTACCGTGAATTATGAGATAATCACAAATTAAAAGAAGAACTGGAATGAAATCATTTATTTTTCAGACTTTGGTGAAGCCACAGCTGGGAAATATAAATATATATTTTAAATTCATTCTCAGAGGATTACCAGATTTCAATCAGTATCTTAAGCAGGTGAAAAAAACACTTCCAAAAAACAACCAAAAAAACAAGCAAACAAACAAACAACAAGAAAAAAAAACCACAATAAGCACGAGCAAGTGCATTTTCTCCCGGCATACTACAAAGATCTTGTTTATCTGAGAAAAAAAAAAATTGTTAAGACACAGATTTAAAACTCTGCACAGCAACAGCAACCTGGTTGTTGTAAATCCATGTTTGCTTATGAATCAGTGCCCACAGCACAAGACCTGCCCAAACACCACGTTCTGCTCTTCCCACCTGCCGGAGAAAGAAGCTGTAAGTCCAGCTACAAGCTGCTTCCCCAAATCCAATGCCCAACGTCCTGTAGGAATGTTTAATGCCCTTTGGAAAGCTTTGCATCCCTGTACTCAAGCAGGCGTCAAGCGCTGAGGCTGCTCGTGGGCCCATCCTTTGGTGGTGTCCAAAAGGCTCCAGGTGCCACCATCCGCAAGCTTGTCCCAGACCATCTGCCTCCTGCTCTGGGCATTCACCTGGAAGCCAGGGGCCCTGGAGAGCGGACAGCGAGAGTCCTTGTCCTGCCTGAGCTAAGGGCTGTGCTACTCATAGCTGTCGTTAAATTCAGAGTTCATTTTACTACAGATGGAAAGAGGAACCATGGAGTCTCAAAACTATATTAAGAGAAACTGCTGGAAATAGGAAGAGAGCCATTAAAATGCAGGCTAAGCCCTCTTTTCCAGAGTAACTGACTGTATGATTTAAGTGACTGCTTTTTAATATAAACTGTGAACTGGTTGTTGGAAAACCTAGTTTAAGAACAGAGGTATTTCAGGAGACCTACGCATCACATTTTTTCTTTTTTCAAATAAAACTTTGCCATTTACAAGCCAAATTATGTCATTGGGGAGCTATGACAGAAAAAGACTCAGAGTTTTTAAACAGATGCTTTGTGCAGCAGCTAATAATTGCCTTACAAAGCAACCGAAATCTTGGCCATTTTTATGATTGGCATCTTGCCAATTAAAAATCCTTAACACTATAACACTATATTAACACTATAAAGCTCTCTTTTCAACTAAATATGCCTTTGAATTTTTTTTCGCACCATAAATGATTACCAGATATACTGGGTTGGTGTTGGATTATAGCACCTGACAACTCTTTCCCTTCATTCTCTTACCTGAAGGGTATGACTTGTGCCATGAGCAGTAGAAGTTCACTGGACACCACTGAACTTGGAAAGACTGTATAATAACTTTTGAATTGGTTATTAGCCTTTATTAGCGAACTCTGAGATTCCACATTTATGTGCTCTGGATTTACAGACTAGGGCACACTGAACCCAAGTGCAAATTTCTGTCCCTTCTCCTGCACACACATATACTTTCTCAGTGACAGACATCACCAGTTCCATCAAAGGAAAGGCAGGATAGGTGAGTGGCAGCTATAAAATTGCAGAGAGTTTGATTACTTAATGAATTAAACATGCCAGAAATAGAGAAAAAAATATAAAGTTATCAGGAAGTTTCATAATTCAGCTACTTCCTCTTCCCATATATATTTTTATCTTATTAATGTAATTAATTAGGGTTAAGTGTAGCAAACAGTACCATCTGACAAGTTGGCTAAATATTTCTTCTACACAAATTATTATCCTGTTCTTTATAGAGAATAATTCAGTATTCCTACTGGAGATACAACTGAATCCAAAACGTTAAATGCTCTGTGTTTTTTTTTTTTTCCTTTCTTAATCAACAGAGTTAATCACTAAAAGTCATATTAGATTGGCAACAAACAGATCACACAAGTTGTTATCAAAGCTTTTCAGTGGAAAAGAGCTTTTAAAGAGGACAGTTATATAACAAGTTTGCCTATTCACTATAAAAAAATATTTAAAAAGGCATTAATATAATTAGAATGCCAGTTGTTACTCATCTTTCAGAAGGATTTCAAGTGAAATAAATGATGTTCTTATAGGTTTCTGTAGGTCACAATTTATAGCACGGATAAGTAAATCACTGATGTGTAATAACTGTATTTTTGAGGGCTTATGCTACATCCTGCAGACAGAAAAACCTACAAGACTCAATAATACTGCTGTAGATCATCAAAAAAAACCCCTCCCTTTTATTTCAGTGTTTATTTCAGCATTTCACTGCTAATTTACCAAGTTTAGGAGAAAAGAGAAGCTCAATATACGACAAAGGTATAAAACAGATTACTGGAAAGCTTGTAGCTTTAAAAAAAAAATAAAAAAAAAGAAAGAAAAAAAAGACACGGGCATTTTAAGCACCCATTTCTCATGAATGTGTAGCCACAACTAATGGTACTTTCAGTTTCACTGTGTTATGAATATCAGTCTAACAAATATTTTAAAGTGGATTTAGTGCAGTCTTTACAATATCTGATTCTCTCACAGGCATCATGTAGAAGTGACTGAGAAGATTTGTGCAGACTTCAAAAAAAAAAAAATTAAGAGCCGTTGAGAGCAAAAGACACAATAAAAATCAAGAAGGGAACTTTAAAGAAGAGAAAAGGCAGCTGAAAAACAGGGTAGGTGGAAAATATTAATGGTGACCACGTTTCACAGGCAGCCCACTGCAAACCGTGCTGGGATTTGGCCTTCCCTCCGCAGCCTTGCGGCGATGCTGCGCCTAGCGCCCGAGCAGCCGCACGCGTGGGTGACGCTCGCCCGCATCACGCGGCTCTCAGAGTGACACGGGCGTGTGCAAGTACACGCGTGAGCAGACGCTGCTCCGTGCGGGAGCCCCGGCAAGCGGGAATCGTCAGGAGCCTCTTCACCTGATCTCTCACACCAGGCAGGACAAACACCCGCTGCTGGTACTGGTCCTTGCCCAGCTTCGGGGTGCCCTGTGCTGGGAAATAGGATGTTTTATTGCACTGGGCCAGGAGAAGTCACAGTTTGCACAGTAGCTGGTGGAGTGAGAAACAGCTAACTAGTTAAATGTCTTCCTCCAGATGATACTCTCTGCGGAGCTGTCATTCTGGTTTTCTAAGCACTTTGCCTTTAAAGAAAAGCACGTCGCCTGCACTACAATGGATGGTGCTAACAATACAGCATTTGTCTGCCTCCAAAGCATCCCAGAAGCTCTTGGACACCATCACTTACAAGGATTACATATTTTCAGTCTCTGGCAGTACTAGAGTTTGGCAGTTTGCAAGCCCTTCTCATGTGACAATTTATGCCGGCAAAAAAAAAAAAAAAAAAAGTATTCATAGAAGGGCAGCTTCACAGTTACTCATGCAAATCTAAGTTCATACACAATATATTACAGTGAGTATGAAATCATAAAACTATCAGACAGGAAAAATTCACACAGCCACATTAAGTGGTGCTTAATAACGTATTGAGAAAATGCCAGTTACAGGGTGAGTAACTACTGTGAACAGCAAGTGAACAGTTGGCAAGAAGCCTCAGAAGTCTCAGCTTGTAATAATGTTTAAGTATGTAAAACCTTCTTGAATAATCAGCTAACTTATTTGTACAGTCACAATCTGTTCACAGATAGTTCACTACAAGAAAAAAAAGAAAAAAAGGAGACGTATTTATCAGTTAAAACCACTTGCTGAGAGTAGTTTGTGTCAAATTACTACTCTGTGAATTGTAGCTCACGTCAAGTTTTGTAAGGTTTTGTTTTGCTTTTGGTAGTAAAGATTATATCAGAATATGCCTTTGAAAATAATGTCAAAAACATGATTGAACCAGTAGACTAGCTCTTAGATTGCAATCCTCCAATCCTGGAGACAGTACAGATGTGAAACCTAATTGCTGAGAGCCACATTAACAGATCCTAATTTTGTAAAATATCTACCAAGCCTTTTAGGCTTATTTAAAAAAAAAACAAAAACAACCTATACACTTCACATGATTAAGATTTTTTTTTTTTAATTCAACATATCTTTGTAAAAAAAAAAAATATAAGCTCTTCCTCTTCAGATTTTCTTTCTCTCTCTTGGATTACATTTTGTAACAGAATTTATGTAGAACATCTGTATTTTCAAAGTTAATCATTATTAGTGATCCAAGGTGAACACCATGCTGAGCATGCTTATGCCAGGAAGTCATGCTAATGTGTACACTTTACGGATAATTACATCTCTGCAGGAAGTTAAAGCACTACATCCATACAGTTTGCAAATTATTGCTTTTTGGTCAAATAGCGAAATTACTTAGGCACGTATCAGTTACTAAGAGCAAATAAATAAATAAAACACTCTTAAAGGGATTTAAAGGGATTTGTTGCCCCATTAAAAGCAAATTCTTTCAGTTACTTTGAGCAGGATTGAGCAGAACTCTATTTTATCTATACCAATGGCTGATAAAAATCCAAACTGCAAGTGCTCGGATTGCAAGTGCTCGGTAGTAATGGTATTAATTCCTTTTTTTCTTCGGTCTTATACAGAATTAACAGCATTCAATACAATTTTGTTTCCAACTGCTTTTTGTCATTAACTTTTTCTACTGAGAGCTACCTACTGACACCTTGTAACAAAAACATGGTACAGAAATGTTTTTATAGCAAACCTGTAAGGGTGATATCGTCATCTTCTATAATTTGCTCCTCTGCAACATCGAGAGAGCTCTCGGTTATCATGTCACTAGGTTCATCCACACAGGTTAAGCCAGAATAATTGTGCAGGAGGTCTGCGCTAGGAACGTGTTCCACAATGACAGCAGGGAAAATAGACGGATCACCAAGCTATGAGAAAAAAAAAAAAGAAAATAGTTAAGATTATATGCAATCTAACCACGTGCAAATGAATAATTCAACAGACCCATCCTACTGAATATTAGCTGGTTAGGGAGGAGTACCAAAGAGCAGGCTGACTTTCAATACCCCAAACAGAGCAGAAGCAGTGCCCCACTATGGGCCAGCTGTCGAGCATCACTGGAATATCCCAACACACCGCCTCTGCTCTCTTACATGTAATTCTGGAGAATCCTGAGAGCACGTGCAGTGTGAAAGCTGCCCGGACAGAGAAGGGGCACAGGGCAGTAAATCCCTAACTCGGCTGGTGATAACCTGAGCAGCTTACTGCAGACCTCCAACCTTTCAGCCTTCTGGTCCAAGCGGGGCTGGAGGAGCCCCACAGCTGTGACGACATGGAAAGAGTGGTCAAGCATTGGAACAGGCTGCCCTCAGAAGTGGTGGAGTCACCATTCTTGGAGAAGTTCAAGAAATGTGTAGATGGGGCACCTCGGGACATGGTTTAGCGGGCTTGGTGGGGAGGGGTTAATGGTTGGACTTGATGATCTCGAAGGTCTTTTCCAACCGTAATGATTCCATGACACAGGATGATATCGCAGGCGGGACACTAGGTCACCTGGTGAAGATAACTATTTTAGCTATTTTAGGGGTCACCAGTGCAGTAGCCAGAGGCATAATAGGGAGCTGTTGATACACATGCCACAATACTTTCCCTCTTGAATTTTTATGGCTTTATTCACTTGACATTGCTCCCCACCTTTTCCTTCCTAGGTCTACTCTCATCCTCCTCTTTTGACAGTTACTTTGTATGAGATACAGAAGAAAAGGGCAAACAGAAAAAAAAAATTCTGGGAAAACAGAATCTGACCAGCAATAACAACAGTAACGTGCACGTTCCCTCAGAAGGCAGCAGCCATTCAACAGGAAGAGGTTTTTGGAAAGTGCTATTTACTATAGACACAATATTTTTCAAAGCAAGTCTTTTAAAATGTCATTTGCAGGAAGAAAGAGCTGATGGTAGCAGAGCTGGCTCAAAGAAAGCCTAGTGTAACTCTAAGACAAATATAAACCACATTATGAATGTTACAATCCTTGAAAAACAGAAACAAAAGAGGCTGCACAAATGTGTGTTTCTACAAGAAAAACAGTACACGTGTGTTGGGTCTCACCTTCCACAGAAGAACAAAGACACACACAAACCAAGCAAGTTGTTTAACCACACAAGCAATCACACGATGATGAGTTTGCTTAGGCGTTGCTCTTGTCTCTCAATCTCGCCACTACACACAGCACAACCCAAAGAAAACTGCACCAGAGCTGTTGGCCCAATAAAAATAACAGCTGAAGTATCTCCCAGGGAAGAGTCTGGGTGATGAGCAAAGTAGAAAGTGTGATTAAAGGTTCTGAAAGGCAGTAATTACCATTTCAAATTGCTCACTGTGTTATAAAACATGGTTCAACAGCAACTGTGGTAAAGGGAAATCAAGAAAAAGGGAAGCGATTAAAAAGAATTTAGAAATAAAGAAAACTAATATTTCTGTGGACTTCCATCATGACCTGGCTGCTAAACAAAAATGACAAAACAAAAACAAATCAAAAAAACATAAATAATATACCATAATCCATCAAACAAACTTCAAAACAAAACATGGACAACACAGGATGAGATCAGCAAAAATAAACAAGAGGCAGACTAACTAAAGCCCTCAGGCAATGAGGATGTCAGATGATGGGCATGTGTTGAGTCAAGCAAGGGCACAGCTTCTACCCCACATCTTCTGTGGGGACCTCCATGAGGTTGTGCCTTGCCTGGTCTGAGAAACTGGGAATCATAGGCACTCAGTGGGTCACAACTCCTTCCCAGAAAGCAAGGTATTTGCATCATGCATCCTACTTGTTTAGAGATACCAGCAACTCATATGCTGTTTGTTTCCAGGCAAGAATAAGCAAATAGATGTGACTAGCTAAGAGCAAAAAAGATAAACACTATAAACAGAGGGAAAAAAAAAATACTGTATGCCTACTAAGGTTTTGTTTCCCACAACATTTTCCATAAACAGCACCTAGAAGGAAGATGGTCCATTACAATCTCATTACTGAGATAAAATTTAAGTTACAAAAAAGTTTAAGCATCCCAATTCCCACTATATGCATCAGCCTAGAGCTTTTTTAGCTTGTTACACATATTACACACACATATATGTAACTACATTTTAGAAAATGATTGCATTCTGTTTTTATAAAAATTGCACCCTAAAACACCCATTTCTCTACGTTGCCTCTAAAACCTGGGGTGTAGGTACTGTGGTGCCCGTTTCCCAGTAGACATCAGTCATGCTCATGTGCAGTGCCTTAGAAATGAGCTGTCCCTTCCCTTCCTCTCCTGCTTCATAGCAGCAAAGTTTGCAGGACATCAAGCATCCCAAGGGACTGCCTGAATGGCTATCTGTGCTTAGTAGCTCCTTCTGGATTAAAAACAAAAAATACTCTAGTTCCACATCCGTCTTTCCTAATGAGTAAAGTTCACGTCACTGACTTCGCTCCTGAGATGCAGAAATGCCTCCAACCCTCTCATTCTTCAGTTGGGATAAATCACCAAAAGCTGTTTCAAAATGAAACATTAAAGGAAACAGATAAAAACACAACCAATTCTCAAGCATTTTTATTTCAGTCTTTCAAAGCCTTGTCTATATTCTATGCTAGCAGTCAGTAACTCTGCTGGGAAACCTAATTACAACAGCCCAATCCTTCATTCACTACTGAGACGTGCTTCATCCCTGACCAAAATCTGTTTCCCATGATATTGAGCTGCGCTGCAGCGCTGAGTTTTAGCAGCAATTGCTTTAATCAGTGTGACCTATATCATCTATTTTGCAAGGATAAACATAGAAAAAAAAGGAAACACACACACACACAAACACACACATACAATTTCAAATTAATTGATTTGAAACACTTCAGTCACTTTTTTTGGTATGATATTAGCAAAGGGTTATGATTTCCCAAGCACACTGCTCAGTTTTAAAGGCTGCTATTAGTATACCCCAATGTACATGAAACCACTGAAAGGCCAAACTGAATCTCAAGGCTTCTGTAATTTGCTTTACCTCATTAGAAATGCCTGAATCCCAAGCTAAAATTCCTGTAACTCCACTAAATGTTGTAATGATGCTGTACACATTTAGAACTGCAGAAGAGTCCATGTTTACTACAGCTCCTTTTGATGTGGACGTCAAACAGAATTACTGGGGAAAAAGTAGTCTTAAATGAAGGACTATGTGTTTTCACCTGGAAGGCAGTGATTCAATTAACACACACAAAAAAGGCAAAATAATTTATTTCTAATATAATTTTTTTTTCAACATGCACAAAAAAAGGAGAAAGTGCAAAGCAGAGAAAATGCTTACTGAAATTAAAAAAAAAAAAAAAAAAGCAAGCTCTGAATTTCAATAAATCAGCAACATAGGCCAAGAAGCAGTTTTTGTGTTTTTCCTTTTGCCTACTTCTGCTGCTTCATCTTGCTCATGCCACCTTCAAAATAAAGTTAGAATATGGCATCCTAACTCCACTATATCTTGCCTCGGCATCTACATCTGCCAGAGGAAGGAAGGAGTTGAGCTACTGCTAGAATCTTCCTCAAGTCCCAGGCACCAAATACGGCACCCACCGTGTTTTTATATGGCAAGTCCAGTAAGAAACAACTCAGAATTTCTCCAGAAAAACTATGGTGAGCAGCTTCTCACCGGCTTGGAGCATTTTAGGGAAGCTATGCAGGAAAAAAGGCATCGAATTAACATAAGAGGAACAAACAAATCAACCAAAACAAATTCAGCGTAGAAATGGGCTCTGTAAGAGCTACAAAATTTGAACCTGAGCTTCATTTGGTCATTCATTTTGAAGAAAACCCTTCACAAAATAGGGTGGAGTGATTTAGGTGATCAAAAAACAGGCTTCAGTTTTCTGCCGCTCACGTTCCTCAATGGAGATTCCTCTGGGCCAGCAGCACAGGTGACCTCTTGACTTTAAAGGTGCTCTCATGGCTAGGATGTAAGAAGTGACCCAGTTTCACTGTGGGATTTTGGAAGCAGATAAACATCCCTTGCTTTCTCAGTGAGACACCTTCTTACAGACCTCTCAGTCATTTACTAAAAGCCTTCATAAAACTGGAAGTGGCCAAAAGGTGGGACTTTCTGTAGGAGCTGCAAATGGCCAGAAACTAGGACCTCAGCCTCGCAGGGGCTTTTGACTCTGGCTCCTCCAGCATGTGGGAATGACTTAGCTGCTTGGAAAACCCATGGAGTTATGAACAGTGCTAGTACAAGCCACTAGCTCCGCTCTCAAAATTACAAAGATATTTTCATCCCATTTCTTCCTAGTCATTTGTGTACTATGCCACAAATAAACACACAGCAAACATGGGTGGAAAGGAGCCAAAAAAACACCCCAGACCCCACAGCATTTTCTAAACTGAACAGGATGCAGTTGACAGGAGAGAATGTTTCCTGGTCATGGAGAATGATGTGATGAAGTCCCTCCCATTGGCATCTGCCACTGGCTGAAGGTTCACGTTTGCAAAGGGGTTGTTCATAATTTATTGCTGATTAAGCAAAACTTTTAGCCAAAAATTAATAGCCATGAATTATGACTTCCCCAGAACACTGAGGGTAACTGCAGTATAGACCATAAAGCTCTTTCCACAGCTCCTCCAGCTCCTGACAGTTCTTGACAGCAAAGGGCTCTAGATAAAGCTTTGACAACAACAGATTTATCTAAATTCTTTCAGTTACAGCTTTCAAGACCATAGCAAAAATAATTACTCAAAGATCAGTTAATTGAGCTCTGCACAAAGAGGCATGTTTCATGCTCTGACAAAGTGTGAAAACAAATAAAATGCTGTTTTGATCAATACAGAGCACTTTCAGAGCTAAAAACTTTTCTAAGTAAACAAACTGTGATGTCTGTCCCCAAATACAATATATATTTGCAGAACCGAAAAGCTTTAGTAGTTCAGCTCCCTATGTTGTAAGAAGCAGATATACACATAATTATTCTTTCGGGGCTAATGCTATACTACGGTTAACGTTATACTACATACCATTGTCCTAGTTAAATCTCTCTCCAGACCACCAGATCTTTCCTGCTTACCAAATTAAGATAAATCTTCATGCAGCCATCTGCCTGAATCTTTCATATCTGAACCAAGATAATCCACTTGTTGATTCAGAAAGAGCTTGTTGCATCCCTGTATTTGGAACAAGGGACCTTCCGCTAGGCACTTTCTCTCTTTGGCTTCCACAGCTTCAATTTCTTCACCTCTAAGATACACTCCAGGACACCTTGTTTCCTTAGGCTTAATCTAGAATAAGATTTATTTAGGTTAGGAGGTAAATCCGGGGCCTGGAATATCTGCCCTATGAGGATAGGCTGAGAGAGCTGGGCCTGTTCAGCCTGGAGAAGAGAAGGCTGAGAGGAGACCTCATT